>JAKSYS010000733.1:0-29420 GCA_022925895.1 Fragilaria crotonensis | reverse complement strand
CAAGCGTACTCCGAGTTCCAGTAGTCCAGTATTACTAACCACTCCAGTACTCCAGTGCAAGGTTCACAGGCGGATGATAGAAGCATACGTACTCTAGCAAACTGTATGGTTTTTGGGAAGACAAAGTGCTTTACTGGTACTCGGAGTACCAGGTACGAATTCCTACGGCCTACTGGTACTGTATTCTCGACTCAGCGTATGTATCATACTGTACTCCGAGTACATGTTTTATGCTTGGACTACTGTACCGGTTTCTACGGTAGTGTGAAAAGTCAAAAAGTTGGACATGACGGGCAGACGGATCTGTACCTACAACCACTCATCGTGAGGGTGGACTGCTGCAGTGCATAAAAATTCGACTACGCTTCCTGCATTAGCACAATTCAGATTCTCGAACAACACAAGGATTGTCTCGTCAATAAAACCTTTGGTTTATATCCATTCACACAAATCCCTACGACTTCAGTAAGAAGATGTCTTCATTGTTAGACCCCAACCTCACCTTCAAGGACCTTGCGACATCGATTGGATTGGACAATCGTCTCCAAAAGGGCGTTAGTCGCTTGGGTCATGTGCGTCCCACATTGGTACAGGCGCAATGTTTGCCCCTCGCCCTTCGCGATGGTCGCGACTTGTTGGTCAAGGCGCGGACTGGATCTGGAAAGACTCTGGCATACTGTCTGCCATTATTACAAAAGATCTTGATGAAAGAAAACGAACAACATCAGCGACAAGTTGCGGACGGGGTGCAGGGTATCATTCTGGTCCCGACCAAGGAATTGTGCGCCCAAGTATCGGCAGTTGTCGACTCGTTATCGTATTACGCGACTGATACCATTCGGACTGCAGTCTTGTCCGGAACTTCCAAGGTAGATCGGGCCAAACAACAAGCCATGTTGCGCGATGTTCCCAATGTGATTGTGGCGACCCCGGCATCGTTGCTGTATTTCTTGAACAATAACCTGCAGTTCCAATTGCAAGTCCGGGATACCGTAGAAACTCTCGTCGTTGATGAAGCTGATTTGGTTCTAAGCTTTGGATACACGGAAGACATTTCGGAAATTATCACGTGTCTGCCCAAAATTTGTCAATCGCTCTTAATGTCTGCAACTCTACCGGACGAATTGTCGAAATTGAAATCTGTCATGCTAAATTCTCCAGCAATTGTCAAGCTGGAAGAAGAGGATGACGATCAAGAGGACGGGAAGAAGAAAAAGTTGATGTCGCAGTTTTACTTGGGCGTACCCAAGAAGGACAAGAACTTGGTCCTCTACGTTTTTCTGAAACTTGGTCTCTTGAAAGGAAAGGGCTTATTCTTCGTCAATAGTACGGATGCTGCCTACCGGTTGAAATTATTCTTCGAACTTTTTCACATCCGAAGCGCTGTCTTGAATGCCGAACTACCACTTCGATCCAGATTGCACATTCTGGACCACTACAATGTTGGAAATTTCGAATACCTCATTTGCACTGAAGGGTTTAGTCGAGGAACTGACTTTCGCATGGTGTCGTTTGTCGTGAACGTGGAATTACCCACCACAGTGGAAGAATACACGCATCGGGTCGGACGTACAGCACGTGGTGGTCACAAGGGTGTGGCCTTGACACTTATTAGTCAGGAATCGCAGAGTGATTGGGATCTGTTGGCAGAGGTACAAAAGGCGCAGCCGGTTCTTAAAAAGGCCCCCAATTCCGGAGGTCTGTTGCAAGCGCAACGGCCCGGAGAGAATGTTGAACTGCAAGATATTCCTCAGCCATCGCCATTGGATTTTGATTTGGACGAGGCGGAAGGATTTCGGTATCGTGTCGAGGATGTGTCACGTGCTGTCACCAAGGCGGCAATCAAGGAAGCTCGTGCCAATGAATTGAAGGCAGAATTGCTCAATAGCGAGCGTTTGGCGAATCATTTGGATAAGGCTGATTTACAGCTACTCCGCCACGATCGCATTGCTGGGAAGCCCACGCAGATGCAAGAACACTTGAAACATATACCAAAATACATGTTGCCACGTGGTATGCAGGTAGCAGAGTTGCATAAGCGAAGGAAGAAGAGAAAGATCCACTCTGCGACAGGGAACGGTCAGAGGCGCACCGACAATGATCCTCTCCAAAATTTCGATGAAACCCCTGATGCGGAGGGTGCCTTTGACGAATTCTTCGAGGACGGCGACGCCGCCGAGAAGAAAAAGGCCAAGTCTGAGACCGAGGAGAAAATCTATTCGTCCACGAAGGATGGATTGGGCAAGAGCACGTCAGGTCGAACCGCGTGGAAAGAACAGCACAAGAAGGGGAAGTTCAGCAACAAGAAACGGAAATCAGATCCCAAGAGAAGACGAATTGGAATCTAATCGCCTATTAGTTTTCGTCTACGTATGCGTATAGCCTGCGTGTATTTGTAGCATCCCCTACCTTGCCATCAATTTCACTTCGGGCACAAGCAAGCCCAACTAAAAGGATAACCAGTGTACGATACCATTACAACCAATTTCTCTCAATAGATTTCCGCCACTGGCGATTCTGCTTGCCACAAATCATGCAAAAAGGTGAATAAGTCTTGCGACACAGATACCTTGTAGGGTGTAGGATTGATGGGACGCAGGATATCGGATCGGAGGTGGGATAACTGCTCTTGTACGTAGGCTGTTGTTTCCTCCAGAGTCGGAAAATCCATGGTTGGCCTACCATTTTGATAGAATACATGGTGAAGCGCTTCCACCTTTTTCGGAGTGACGACGGCGCGCTTTCGTTCGACAAAGGGATGGCGACACATTAGACGCTGGCCGACCTGTGGGATCTCCTCTTCGGAGCGCACCAACAGGTCCAACAACGGCCAGCCGTCAACACCATACAAGCGGTAGGGTTTCTTCTTTCCCGGAATTAAAACCTTTTCAATATCCTGTGACAACTTCATGCGAGGCCTTCCATCAATCTCAACCAACTTGAAGACACAGCCAAGCGCCGGTTGAGCTTGGCAGGTGACAAGGTTTGTGCCAATTCCAAAGACGGTAATTGCATGTCCTTGTTTGTTGAGGGCATGCAAGACTTCTTCATTAATGTCGTTGGAAGCAACAATGTCGAGCGTGGCAAAGAAAGTGCGGTCGAATTCATTAAACTTGTCGGCGCACGTGAGACTGAGGTATGCCAAATCTCCCGAGTCAAGGCGAATGCCACGGGCGTGTATCCCAAATCATCTAGAACGAGCGACACGAGGCAAAAGTTGAGCAGACCCGACGCCAGCGTGTCATACGTATCGATAAGACAAAGGAAGGTATCGGGAAAGGCGCTGGCGTATGCGATGAAAGCGGCCAATTCACCATCATTCGTCGTCAAGTACCGATCACCGTACTCTTCACGATACTTTAGTACCAATGGCAAAAGAAGTTTCTCATCCCCCTCATTCTTATCCATCAACGTCAAATTGCTGACTTCCTCTAGAGTCCCATATGCTTGTACAAAGGAATGGGCGTGCGTCCCCACAATGCTGAGACCGACCAATTTGCCTGCCTGCACGTTGGAAGTTCCAACGAAACCACCAATCGCCGAATACTTGGATGCACTGAACCCTCCATCGGGTCCCTGTGCGCGTCGGAGCCCAAATTCGACGCACCTTGGTTTCCTGGATTCTCCTTCTCCCTTGATGTTCCTTTTGGTATAGTACGCATTCTCTTCTTTCGATGCCACCACCATGCGTGCGGCGTTCGTTGCAAGGAGGGAGGGATAGTTGACCAGTGTGAGCAAGGTAGTTTCTAGCAGCTGTGTGATGCCCAGGGGTCCCTCCACGACAATGAGAGGAATGCGTGGAAAGGCCAGAGTCCCCTCCTTCATGGCATGGATTGTGATGCCCGAACAATCAATGTTGCGAAGAAAGTCCCAGAAGCCAGGATCGCAGTGATTGAGCGAAGGCGTTTTCTTCAAGTAATCAATATCCTCTTCAGAGAATTTGTAATTGTCGATGAATTTGAGCACTTCGTCGAGTCCACAGAAGATGGTGAATTCTCCTCCAAAAGGATTCTTGCGAAAGAAAAGCTCAAAGGTCGCCGGGTCGTCCACTCGACCATTCTTCCAGTGAGCGTACGTCATGGTTAATTGATACAAATCAGTCAACAACGGGGTTACCAACGTATTCAACGGTTTTTCAAGAGTGGGCATGATCAATTGTTGATGGTTGATGTGCAGAGGATGCAGAGGACGAAGTGAAGAAGAGAGAACGATGAAACTGCAAAGAAATGTCAGTGATTATTGTCGCTGCTTGTGGATTCACAGTCGACCATAAGTTTGGAAAAAGGTTACACGACAGCAGGAAATCAGGTTACCAAGTTTCTTGATGTTTTGAGTTCTGGAAGGAAGATACCAGTACCAGCTCTAACGTACTGAGCAGCTGCAATGATATGCAATATATTGTGTACGAGTATGCATGTATGCTTACCAATCAGAATTCAGTGCTACAAGTAGGCTACAAGTACATGTACAATGTACAAGTACCTGGTACTGGCAGGAATTCTCAGTCCTGCATTCGTTGGGGTATCGAACAAGTTTGTACTACTACATTGTACTGCACCTGTACGAGCTAAGAAAGTCGATTCAGTTCTGGGGCTTGCCATGCATGACTGAGAGAGTTCGCGAGGCCGCCGCTTTACTACAGAACTACATACATACTACCAGGTAGTAGCTCCAATGCGGCGGTTCGAGTGCACACGGTTGATCCAAATTCCACACAGCGAAACTCAATCCTATGGCTGGTTTCATCTCGAAATTACATGTAGTACAAGTTGCGTAGGAATAGTACAAAATCCACTGACGTCAAAAAGTAAAATCTTATCCGGCATCCTCGCATACCCAAACAACACGAGTGCCACCACACAAAAAAGCACTCTCCCGACGATGACATTGTTGCGACAATTTGATTCACTTCCACTTTGAAACTGCCCAAGCTTTTACTGCATCTGACTCCGTCGCCCACCCGAGCATAGTGTTTGACTTGCTAGCTAGGGCAGTTAAGGCGAAATGAAGACCCTACAGACATATTTCCAATGTTGGCTCGAAGTAGTCAAGCACAAACGATACCAAGACAAATGGCTGTCAGACGAGACCTTCTTTCGCGCAATCAAGGCTCAGTTTCCAACTCTTGAGACCCTTGGTTTCAATAGGGGTATGCTGAACAAAGCAATTTCATCGTGTGGTGGCGTGGTACTTGATGATTTCACGGATTCTAACCAAACTGGTCGATTCCGACGTTGTAGTTTCGGTCAGGATCCTTCGGCAATCCAAAACGGAATATTTGGGGATACTACATAACAACCCCAGGAGGGTTGGTGCAACGCCCGCCAGATGGTGGAAAGAAGAGTTTCATATCGTTGTTGAAAGATTCAACAATTAATGACCATTACAGTGTTGCTCGCGGTGTTCCAGAAGTCGTCGATTTGACGAACGAAATTGCGGAGCAATCAACTGCAAAACGGAAAGCTCGAGCGCGAGTTGAAGCAGAGGACAAAGCAAAGAAACCTAGACATGGCCCTGCATCAGCAAAGATTGTAGTCGAGACGTATTGGGACAGTCCGGAAGCAAAGAAACTGTTCCTTGGTAATTCAAGTGATGCCCGCGATGTTGTTGAAGTCCTGGAGGAACGGATTGAGCGGCTACAGCAAGTCAACCGAACTATGGACGGATGGAGAGATCTTGTAGATAAGCATGATAAGGACAATCTCTGTTCTCCGTATGATATTTTCATCTGTAGACAGAGATGTTCTATTATTTGCTTAGCCTACACTTTCGCACTCGAGGAGATGAATTCCGCACGATGGGTTGAAGATTGTTGTGCAAAAGCCATCTTTGAAAGCAGCAAGATGGGAATTGAAGCTGCGGGTACAAACGAAAGGACAGTCGCAGGATGGAACATTCTCTTGAGAGCCAATCGCGAGCGCTTTCCACATCCAAACCCGAAGATTCACAAGCAGAAGAAACCGCTTCCAGATCTACTTGCTTACTTCCAGGAGGAGGTTACAGTTCCATGGCATCAGTACTGCATTGAGAACCTTGCCGATCTCACAATTGAGTTGGCACGAAACGAGTTGATATCGAAAATTCTTCCACGCGCAACGGAGGCGAACAATGGCATCGTCGTGACTAACGACGAGGAGCGAGGAGGCACCAACGAAGAATATAAGCAGAACGTGGAAGACAATGAAGACGACGAGACAGACAACGACAAGAACAACAGATTACAAAGAACTAAAGCAGACTGTCTACTGAGTGTTTATTTAGAGTCACCGATCTCGTTATCTACGACCTGGCGCTGGCTACGTCGCCTCGGATTCTCATACGACGCACGAAAGAAAACGTTCTTCGTTGACGGGCACGAACGCCCAAATGTTGTGTTCCACAGGAATCAGTTTTGCAAGGATTATCTTTCTAAATTGGAGCCGCGATGCCATCGGTGGATCCAGGTGACAAGAGAAACTGCAGAGAACTGGAAACGTGAGAAAAAGCCTTCAGAATTTAACCACAATGCAAAGGGATACTCGTACCTTTCCGACGACAACATTCAAATGGTAGAATTTCATGTCGACGATCACAGCTTTCTTCACAATGTTGCAAACGAAATGGGGTACGGTTTGATGGGAGGAAACTTGAGTGTCAGAAAGCCAGAATCGCCATCGAAACCGCTCATGATATTTGGGCAAGACGAGAGTGTTTTCAATCAGTTTCTACTCGGCAATCGACAATGGGTTGGACCTGAAGGACAGCGTGCGCTTCTTCCAAAGACGGACGGTTTGAGTTTGATGTTATCAGCGTTTCAATCGCGAGAAACCGGGTTTGGGCTAAACCTGAGTAGGATGCAACTTGATGAGATCAATGAATCGCGACGTGGCAAGACGTACGTTGATGTGGATGCCGCGATGGCAATCCACGGACAAGCAACAAAGAAAGACCTCAAAGACTCACCTTTGTTATCAATTTTGAGCTCGAGCAAACAACGAAGGCTATTGGACATATAATCACATGTCCATCCAATTTGAAGATTGTGTCGATAGTCTCAAAGTTGTCTATCCTCATTTCGATTTCTCCTTCCTTTTGACCATTCACAAGGGCATGCCAAAAAGCTCTCGAATGGATTAGACGCCTATAGCATGAACAAGGGCTATGGTGGAGTGCAACCTCAGATGCGTGAGTCAATTATAAAGGATCATGATGGCTATCTCGGGATGCATCGACGTACCTTAAATGTTGGCGACATCCAGAGTTTTATCTTTCTACCGACCGACGACGGGCCTTTTTGGATGAGCGAAGCAGAGCGAGAGGTTAATCGCCACGACCGAATCCTTCCTTCTCCTCCTGGTGCTTCTCGGATGCAAAACAAAACAATAAGTGAACTAAAAGCAGAGCTTGGTCCAATTGGTATCCTGAGTGATCGCCGCAACTATCGTCTGACTGAATTGCAAGAGCTTGCAAAAAACAACAACATTGAAACAAAAAAGGTGAGATCAAGAGAAAAGAAAGGTTGGGAGGGTCGACCAAAAGGTCTCTTACAAGTTCTTTGGGAAAGGGGATGGATAGATGAGGCACAGCTTGACAAGTATACAATAGATGTTGCCACCGATGGCGATGGCGAAGTATTAGAGGGTGCCGAGGATTGGAGCTTAAAGTGTCTCATGGCCAGTTGCCTCGACTTTGCGGAAGAACTGACTGCGTTGCAGCACGTTGGCCAACAATTGGGTGTCTCAGTCATCATCACGCCGAAATTTCATGCTGAATTGGCTGGCGAGGGAGTTGAATACAGTTGGGGTATTGCGAAGGGAATGTACAGACGAAAGCCATTGATCTCTAAAAAAAGCAAAGAAACATTCAAGAAGTTAGTCAACGATGTAACAAACAGGGAAGTTCTCACAACCGAGACGATCCGCAAACTTTCAAGGCGAGCAAGATCTTACATCTGCGCTTATTACTCACTTTACGAGAGCGCAAACAGGGGAGATGACACTACGAAAGTCTCACTTCCCCTAATCGAACGGATTGTTAAGGCATTTAAATCACATCGAGCGGCGATAGACTTTGATGCAGGCTTTGTTTATGGCTTTGTGCCTGCAATGAACGATGGAGCGATTGTGATCGATGAGTGAATAATGAATGAGAAATGAGATGGATACGATTGATGCCAAGAATTTCGGCGTCAACTAAATTTTTAGAGTACTGAGTGTACGTGTTGCTACGATATTCAGGCCAAGGATGAAACCAGCCATACCTCCAGTAGCTTCTGGTATAAATTTTGCGCTTTATCCTTCATTGGGCGCCTTGTACCAGTAGTGACACTGCGTGACCGGAAGCATTCCTGATGCCACGTCCAGACTACCGAATTGACCATGATGAGCCAGTATTTTCCACCTCTGTTTTTCCTCTTGTGACAACTTCTGCTTCATCACCAATGATCCAATGCATCTTATGTTCTATTTTTCCAGAAGGACTTTCAAACGCACAAACACAGAATGCTGAAGTCTCGTCGTGGAATAACGACAACCTGAATAGAGTATTTTTACTACTCCGATGTGCTGGCTTGGTTGGAGACGTGGATGGAATGGATGCAGGACATGCGACCATATCCTGACACTCGGTACATACTACATACATCTACATTGGTAGAGCTGTTGCTTTCAAGGTGTCGTTAACAGTAACACGAAGTGCTTTACGCCTGGTGCCTAACGATTATGCAGAGACAGCCTTCTCTTCTCGACGCAGTTCCTCAAGTGCATGCTCAGCATATCGGTATCGCATATAGCATAGCACACTCCCCACCAAGAGAACGGAGCAGATAGCTCCCAACACACAGCCCAGGATCAAGGCCAGATCCCCGTTGCCGCTACCTTCCGAAGACGTCTTACAGTTCAAGAAGATGGCTTTCTCGAAATCATAGTCCCAGCGCGGCGTCAGATCAAGATCGCAATAAGGAGCATCCAATGGAAAAATGTTATCGACGGGACGCTCAAAACCTCCCAATTCGTTGTCAATGATGTCGATCTTGTTCACGGAATGAATGATTGCTTTGCGGATCGTGATGTCATCAAGCGGCGGCTTTCCGGAGTTCAACAGAAGGATGGTATTCTGGATATCTCCCGAGTGAAAGACTGACAGGTTTGGTTCATCTTCAAGATCCACAAGATCCTGCGCAGTCAAAACTCCTGCTCCCCAAACCATGTCTAATGACCCATTAAGGAGTGCTGCCTTGACGTCCGCAGGCGTTTCATAACGAACAATCACCAGACGCTCAATAACACTCACTCCTTCCCAATATTTCTCGTTGCGCACAAATACAACCTCATCGTCGACGCCATCTTCCGATGAGCTAGGAGTTCGCGAAGCAAATACGAACGGGCCAGTTCCGGAAACATTGGTGATTCCAACACATGTGACAGAAACACCTTCGGTGGATAGCTCACCCCACCCCGCATGGCATGAGTTCTCCTTCACTGGGTCGCCACTTCCCACAAATGAGGCAGGCGAGAGCATGCGGAGTGGTCGAATGTAAGTCAGCTCTTGCAGGAAAGTATAGTACTTCTCCTTCAAAGTTACGACAAATTCGAAATCACTGGCACAGGTCCAAGACGAAATCATGTTGGGAACACCGTACCAACCATGATAGTCAACTGACTTGAGTGGCTCCGCAAGCACATGATCAAAGTTAAGCTTCGCGGCCTGACAATTCCATTGCGTGCCGTCGTGAAAGGTTACATTAGGACGAAGAGAGAAAATGTATTGCTGACCACCGTTGGCACTGTCTTCTGTTGTCCAAGACGTGGCCAGCGCTGGTAGAACTTGCCCTTGTGGGCCGTATTTGACCAGGCCTTCGTAAACCCAGTTGTTGGCGAAGAATTCGTTGGGTCTGTATGTGTGAGGGTCGAGACGACCGACTGTCTGAAACATGCCAGTTTGGGCTCCTGGAGCACACCTTACGGTGGTCGGACCTGACTGAACAATAAGTCTGTGAACAGGATAGTCAAACTGCTGCATGCCGGCTTCATATCCTGTCAAGCGATTGCTGAGAACTGTGGGGATTCGTTTTCCCCACAATGGTAACATGATAGCTTGCTGGTGGAGTGTTGTGAGAATTGACTTCCACTGCGTTTCACGTCCTTTGTGTGAGGACTCAAGCAAGACATTCTCAATATCTTGAAACAGCACGTCTCGAGAATCAGGCGGTTCAAAATTTGCCATTGCTTGCTTATGCCCCTCATCACCGGCAATCCACCCACTGGCGTAGCTATGAGGGTCGTAGGGTGCGCCCCAAGTTTCCGTGAAAGACATGTGAAAGTCTCCATTCTGATGAGCCGCATTGAATGCTTCTTTCGAGAGCATTCGTGAAGATACGTTGAACCCTGCTCGCGCGAGCTGAGAACGAATATCGTCCTCTACTGCCTGCAGGTTGGCATCGCCATCTATCATGATGAAGTCAATATTGTGATGAGCACAGTTTGCGTCCGCACCCCATACCTGGGCGACGAGGAATGCCATCGAGCACAATAGCACTCCGACCATGCGAAGGTGAGTATCCATAATCATCACGGTGGATAGAGGGCGGTTGAGGATAATTTGTGAGCACTACTGGGTGGTAATCCGATAAAATGTGAGAGTATAAACCCAGGATCTTGCATAATCTTTTTCTTGTCGAAGGCCAAACGAACATACGCTTAGCCAAGGCCTTTGTTGACTCTGTTTACAGTTGACACAGGCTTATGCATACGAATACTACACATGTCCTCGTGGCCCCCCGTCTCCGGTCCTCCCCATGTACTACATGCATAGTAGTAGTACTCAATAACTCAGGAAGTACAGAAAAAAGGAGTGTATCGATACATTTTTGATGTTTCGGTGGTGAGGGATCCACAGTCCAGGCCCTTTCCCCCTCTCATGCAGCAAGATCTAGAAAAAACTCCAAACCCTATGGCCTTTCTTCTTTCTTCCCGACGATTTATCAGCAGGGTTACTCCAAGTACAAACGTCCCTGGTACTCGAGTACATATGCATACAGCTCGGAGCTCCGGAGGACCAACCCGTTCTACGTATTCCGATTACTAGCAAAAGTGTGGCAGTACATACTTGTAGTATAGTACTACTAGTAGCACTTGTGTACAAATGTCTTTCTTGTATTCTGTACTAGCCGTATTGTACTACCAGTAGTCTACTACTCGAGTACTCGGAATATGCATATGCATACACGCAGCACGCTGGGCTTGTTCCAAGGCCATAACCCCACATCGCACGATTCGTGGTGATAGCCAGGTGATAGCACGCATATGGCCTCACCCTCTGGACTCTGCAGGAGCATACTGGTACCGCGACAAACATAAAAGAAAAAGGTAGTCCATGTTACCATGTTCATATAAACATGGTTTTAAAATGGCCTGATGGTATCATTTCCTAGTAGAGTGCTTGAATTATGGGGGTATCATAACTTTCTCGGCTCACGATAGAATGCCCACACACGATGGCTAGACTTTGCCTTACTTTCGGGGCTGGCTTGATTCTGGGCACCGTTGCTTTTCAACTGTGGCCCGACTCAAGTTCGATTCTGTATCTAAACCATTCTGGCGAAGTCGGAAACACCTGCACCACCTCAGCAGAATGGATTTGGATTTTCGCAACAAGCAGTCTAGTTCTTCTTCCAACCGCTCTACCGTGGTGCTGCAAAAGAATTAATGTTGACACTCTCAAGCGACAGCAGGCGTTGTTGGGTTCTTGCCCACTGAAATTGCGCACGTTCCTCGTAATAAACTTGCTATGGTTCGTAGCATCACTCATACAACCATCCCTTCGAAATCGGCATCGAACTCCTTCAGTCGTAGGTGTCCTTGAAATATTAGGAGCGAAAGCCGCTTGGCCTGCTCTTTGGAATTTAGCAGCTGTAATCTTTCCAGTGCAAAGGATTTCACCACTGCAACGCCTTGAGGTTCAGAGCTCTTTGTCCCACAAGGAAACCGCTATTATGCACATTTGGATGGGGAACGCTATACTTTTCTGGCTTCTAGTCCACGTCGCATTCATCTCCTCTGCATATGCAATGCGACTATCTTGGGAAGAATGGTGGGAGTCGATGCTTCCTTTTCGGGGCTACTACACCGAAGGTGTGGTGAATGCGATGGGTTGGGCAGGTCTTCTCATGCTGCTTGCGTTGGTTGCCACGTCACAACCGTGGTTTCGTAGGCACTGGTATGAAGGATTCAATGGATTCCATCTTTCCTCTACCGCATTATTGATCTTCTTTTCCAATCTCCATGATTACAATACCCTTCACTTCGTCCAGCCGGCCTTAGTGGCATGGATTACCGAACGGTTGTTACGAAAGTATTCCAGACTGCAAACTCGAGTAACTGCAACACACGCGGCCGGCAACTCGAATACATTTGATGACGGTGACCTGAAAATCTGCATTAATCATAAATCCTCGGAACAGCCAGCAGCAGACGCCAAGATTATCGCATTGACTTTCAGCATCCCCAAGTCATGGACTTCAGTGCCAAGGCCAGGAATGTTTGTGTACCTTAAAGTCCCTTCAATTTCGATTTGGCAGTCTCACCCGATATCAATAAGCAAAATTGATCCAACAAATCAGACAATAAGCTTGCACATCAAAGCATTGGGTGATTGGACTTCCGCATTCGCATCCAAAGTCCACGAAGCGTCTCTCTTTTCGAGTCCTGCATCGCTGGCTGATCTACCCAACCAGCAACAATCGCTACATGGAAATACCTTCAGAAGCGCTGAAAGCAATTTCCAAGCGTTAACCTTCGACTTTGAAATCGAAGGCCCGTACGGGGTTGATCTGCACGCATCATTGGATTGCTACGAAAATTGCCTCTTTCTAGTCGGCGGTGTTGGGTTGACTGGCGTATCGGAGACTATACGCAACCGCAGCGTTGACACAGGCAGACGAACATGGTTGGTTTGGCTAGTTCGCGCTGCGGATGAAATGGAATTTTTGTCTCAAGATTTGTTGCCTTGTAGTCGGGATGGAGCAACACAGTGCCATGTGTTTGTTACAGGATCAACTGAGGGAAGCCAACCGTTTCAACCGACGAAACTTGTGAGAAGTTACCAAGTCAAGTTTTCCGGGCACTTAAAGTCGTTTTACGATCCCATCTCCACAACAGTTGCCTCTATAGTGAGCGTCGCATTAAGCTTTGCAGTAAGCCGGGCCATCTGCTGCAACTCCCTTGTGGTAGAGAAGGATGGCACAACCTTCAGCAAATGTTCCTTTTTTGGTGATTCCACCACATGTGTCTCGTGTGACGCGGAGACCATCAAGAGAGGCGACATTCTTATGCTTCCTTGTTGCAAACCTCTTATATGCCTGTACTGCTTTCGAGGGCTCCCAGCAATCTTGTCCTTGTTCTTTGCTCCATTATTTGCCCTAGCCCTGCTATATGTCTTTCATCGAATCAAACGGCTGGTCAATAAAGGCAATGGCTGTTGCTGCAGAAGATCAGCATTACCTATCACTGGTACTGCCTGGAACGGTGCTCACAGCAGCGAACAATATGAATCTGTGGCTGAGAGTGAGCAATCAACAAGGAGGAGTGATGGACCCATTGGCGACGATGTGATTCAAAATCACATCAAGGTGGAATACAGGAGGCCAGAACTTGCAGATGTCTTGAAGGGTTATGTCCACAACTGCCAAGAATACTCTCCACAACGAGAATCAAACAAACAGGCTGCAGTTGTAGTGTGTGGTTCGCCGTCATTCATCCGCAGTGTAACTGATGAAGTTCATATGCTGCGACGTGTTCGCAATCGAGACTCGAACCATCAAGGGCCAGCTGACGTGAATCTTGTCATCCTAAACCCATCGTCATGAAATCAAGTCTGGCCTGGCCTCAGACGCAGTACCTGGTAGCATATCATCGTGATATGTACATGGTTGAATTTACTTTATAAGGTACAGTACATTGTACCACGTATTACGTACTACTAGTCTACTACTAGCTCTATGATAGTGTCTATTGTCTATTTGCCCGGACCGTTTGCCTATGTGCAAGACGCTTTCTGTACATTTTATACTACGGGCCACTGAAAAACAAGCTTTGACTGCAGTCATCTATAAATCGGATATTGGACCACCCTCACTGAATTCAGTTTTTTTCGACTTAATTCAGTGTCATTTTTTAAAATAAGTGATCATTTGGGCTTCATGTTCTCGAGTTCTATGGCTCAGTACGATATGAAAGTACTAGTTGTGTGCAATACAGGTTATCAAGATGCACTTGTTTGAAGCGGTAGAAGTCGAGATATGATTAATAGAAGTTGGTCTCTGTACCGAATTTTTTTATCGTTAAAAAAAAATCATGCCGAAAACTAAACGGTTACGCCATGGCGTCGGAGCCAAGATCACCGTCTACAAGAAGTTCCTTCACCCAAGGGCTGTCATTTCAAAAAGGTATCCAAATGCATCAAAGAATGATGTGCTGGACAACCTCCTTGTCATTGGACAGGAGGAGAGAATGGTTTCCAGGCGTTTGCAGGTCTGTTTGACGATGCGACACGACGATTTTGACGATGGTCAAATCCTGCATGCGGTCGCTCGATTTTGCAAGGTCACTCAAGAAGGACCCATTGAATCCTTATTCGATGTTATACCAACGAACGATGTGGAAAACGACAGGAGTGTGGCTGTTGGGGGCAACGAGAACGACGAGCGTGAAATCCCGTCAGTCTTGAATGAAGACGTCTCGAGTTTTCGCACAGGGATTTGCAGTTGACGACGATAATGAGCCTGCTCCCAAAACGTTCCAACTTCAAACGACACTGACACTGGTGATATATACCGACCCTGGGGAAGTGAACCCTTAGATGCTAGAAGGGTGGCTGGCGTCAGGGATGTCCAGCCTTCCTTGGTAAGTGCTGATCCATCAATGCACACCGCGTTGGGTTTCTTCCTTCACTTTTTGCCGCAGGAGTTCTTCAAAACAACCATTCTCCAAGCCACAAACGAAACACTTTTGACCCTCTTACATGGGATGAGTTTCTGCGGTTCATGGCGATTCTGTTTCTCTTGGGAACGACTCAGGGAGTACAAAGACGTATGTTTTGGGCAAACGACATGCCAGACATATTTTGTGGTGCCCCGTTTCGTCTGCATGCTTACATGTCCAGGAGACGTTTTGAGGCGATCCTGAAGCATCTAAAGCTCACAACAACGCCTCCACCTGCATTCAAACATCCATTCCATCCTGTCAATGATATTATTGATGCTTTCAACAAACACACGCAGGCTTGCTTCAGTCCGAGCTGGGTCTCTTGTTTGGATGAGTCCATGTCGGTCTGGACGAACATGTGGACGTGCCCTGGCTGGGTCTTTGTTCCAAGAAAACCCCATCCAAAGGGGAATGAATATCATTCAATTTGTTGTGGCTTGAGTGGAATAATGTTTGCAATTGAGCTCGTGCAAGGTAAGGACCGACCGTCGCAAATTCCGAACGAAAAATATTCGGAACACGGTAAGACGACTGGTCTGCTTATGAGATTGACCGAGTCCATTCACCACTCAGGAAGAGTGGTGATCATGGACAGCGGTTTCTGTGTGCTGAAAGGACTGGTGCAGTTGGCTTCTGTCGGTGTCTACGCATCGGCAGTAATTAAAAGCGTCGTTACTGGCCGAAGTATATTGACGGCGCGGCGATCGACTCACATTTTGATTTGAAGGAGATCGGCACCACCGACAGCCTCCCAGGCACTTTGGACGGCATCAACTTTAAAGTCTTCTGTATGAAGGAGGAAGACTACGTCATGAAATTGATGGCAACGTATGGAGCGCTGCGACCGATGGATGGAGGATTGACGCAACGAAGCGTGACTCGTCGAAGCGGCATTCGGGAAAATGTGAGTTTTGTTTACACCGAGCCCTTTTTAACCATTTCAAGTTCAGGCACCAAGTTGATGACCATAACAATGCCAGACACTCTCAATATCATTGGAGGAGAGTATCAACACCAAGGATTGGAAGATACGAGTATTCACCTTTATCCTTGCTGTGGTCGAGGTGAATGCACGACTCGCACACTCATACTTTTCTCAATCTGATACGCTTAGCCAACTGGAGTTCAGGCGATTACTTGCTAAGGAGTTGATGGAATTCTCGTTTGTTGTTAATACAGGCACAAGAAAGAGGACGAGGCGGAGTATGGAGCCCGTGGCATCTGTTTGCGGCGTGGAAACGGCTCCTGTCTACGCTGGAAATTGGACTGGAACGCAATGGCAGTTCCTCTCAACCAAATACCCGCAGCACATTTGCAAGACAGTCGGCTGCAAAAAACGCATAAGAACCTATTGCAAGTGCATGATAGGTTTCTGGATGTGTCCTGCTTGTATTGGTATGCACATTGCACAAATAGCTGAAGCCTCGTGAGCGACCGACGTAATTAAGGAAATCAAAAAATTGAATTTTTTTGCGACAGTTCTACATTTAATAACTTTCTATCTATCAGAGCCTCTAAACTGCTTCCAGTTGCATTATTGTAGAGGATTGCATGATTGATTTACAGCTCTTTCCGATTCGTGCAACGATGTTTTTTGATGAAGATAGAATTGAAAATGTGATCGACTGAATTAAGCGTTTTGGGTGATTTCTAAACCGAAATGAATAGAGAGAGTAGTACTACCGGTAGCTCGACCCAATACATGAAGTACTTGTACTAGCTAGTACTTGTAGTACCAAGTACCCAACAAATCCTCATGCATAGTCGAGAACTCGCTTCAGTCGGATCAAAAACATCGACAAGGACAACAATCGCATAAGCCTCTGTCCGATAGGAGGGCCCATCCAATAGCCATTCCCAACTCCTTGCTTTCTATCATGCACAAGTACTTCTTTAACAAACTGCAAGGAAGAATCCACTAGTAGCTAAGCTAAACCAAACCTCAAATTGCACCATATTGTTATTGTGCCTCTCAATCATGGCACATGTATCAAAGTAGTAGATCTAGACAGCGGTGGGCTGAGGAACAGTGAGCTCAACCCTCATGGGTTCAGCTTTTGGTAATTCATCAACCTACTATCTCCATCATAGCAACCAAATGCATGGAGTGTGAGCAACATGTGAAGATCAAACCTCCTGGCCGAAGGCGGGGTTTGACTTGTTCCCACCGTCAACAAAGAGAATGATACTCTTTGTGTCGGAACGCGATGCCCAGGGATGAGTCCCGATTTGTCCGGTCCAATCACTTGCAGATATCCTTTCCCTCAGCAATGTTGCATACGTGCAGAACCAACCACACATCCACTATTTCCTCCAAAAAATAATAGGGAGAGACGCCTTCATCCCGATGGGATTCTCTGCGGTTATCAAGACTGCGTTGTTTTTGGCAGATGCCTCGGACATGCCCGGGGTCTTCAGCCTTCTTTGCTACGAACCGCAGATCAACCCGGGCGGCGTTGCTTGCATTCTGGTCCACTTGCTAGCAATTAGAGGATGGGGGGGTTTTCCGCCGCTATTCGATCAATCTCGGTGCAGCTGCCCGGGCCCAGTCTTTCAGCGCCGTGATCCCAGGTTCTAACGAGCTGCTTGCTCCACTACTCTCCGCGCACCCTCGTCTCTGGCCTCGAGCAGCATAGATTAGCCCCGATATGAACGAGTCTTTCTCCTGCTGTACCACGGAAGCGGGAAGCCAAGTCCACCGGATTGAATCTTGCTGAGCGGATTGGCACAGCAGACACCATCCTCCCCACCGAAGGCATGTTGAACAAAACAGCTCATACCAATGGACAAACAAATCATTTTTAGATGAGTCGAACTTTCGGATACTCACTCGCCTTTCAAAAAACCCTTGAACTTGACCTCGCCACGCATGAATTGACACATGTATTCAAAAGACTCCGCACCGAAGGTAACCTCAGGCAAAATTGGGTGCATACAAGTCGGCCGGAGTACCGGTGAAGGTTTCAGTAAGTGTCGTACTAGTCGCCGAATCGAAAAGTGGGCGAGGAGGGACGTTGTCTGGAGGGCTCTGAAAGCGTCTGGCAGCAACAGGTGAGTGGCCGGTGACCGCCAGTGGACCGGGGGGTATCGATTGGTTGTCCACGAAGAGTTGGGGCGGCAACAACATGTGAGTCCTGAGTCCTTTGTTATACCGACATTAAAGTTTGACGGGGCGGGAGTCTTGTTGTCCATGGAGGCATCTGAATTAAATGCACCGCAAGTGCAGTACATCTGCCTTGTTTGCAGAAGATTGACTCTAGGCATAAGAACTTATTACAAGTAGCATCAGCTTGCAAGCAAGTTGATCAATTTTTGAGATCTGGGAAAGCCAGTAGTAGTGTCTTGGAGCTGTTGGAGGATCAAATTAGGGATTACTTCCATGGTTTACTGTTGCCCATGCTACTTCATACTTCATACACAGACACCAGCAAATCTGATGACAAGTTGTCGGTGCAGCACACCTTCTAAATGACCAGAACCAGATACACCAGGTACTCGGCGAAATTGGCCTAGTATGGGCTCTATACCCTATTTGCATTAAACGCAAAATTCGACAGTATCTAATACACGGTAATGTAGACATTTGTGTACAGTACCATGGTTTAATGCATATTGGCATTATTTATTCCCTAGTATGCTCGCAACAGTGCACGTACATGACTCAACATTTCTGTTGCCAATCAATGTGGCATCACTATTTTGTTTGTAACTCAATGAATTTTGCTCCAATTGGATTGATTGATGATGTTCCTAGACTAAGAAATGGAATCACAACTTTCTGTTTCCTCAGCTTGGGGCTCTTGTACTATTTTACACATTTTCTTAGTATAACTCATGGTACTCAGGTATCTCCGTAGACTTGTGAGTACTTCAGGCATCACTCATTTGTAAGTTAGTCAATCGATACTGGTCCCATTCCATTGATTGAAGATTACGCCTCACTCAAAAATGTCTGAAATTTTTGTCTCCACTGGTTTTGGGTTATTGTGACTCTACTAGTAAAAAAAAACCCGAACTCTATTTTAACGTATTGCCGCGATGTTCATACCAAGAACACTCGACCCACACGGCGAAACCTTGTCTTCTACAAACAAGCCCCCGCACCCATACATTTGTCCCATGTATTAATTACGACATCCGCGAAATCAAGTATTGGCGGATAGATCTTGTTCCTGCTCTTATCCGCGTCGCCACTCGCTTCAAATCCGCCCTGATGAGTGGCTCGTGAACTGCAATCCAATTTTTGTTGACCCACAGGGGTCGACCGAAATGCTCTGTAACATCGGCGTACATTAGGTTTTGTACCTCCGTACTCAGCCTCGCTCGATAATCGTATAGTTCGCGTAAGGTCCTATGCACCTCTCTCGTCTCGGCTTGTGCTCGAGAGCGTGCATCCTCCCCATGTAGATCTCGGTTCCGACTTTCCCACAGTGCCCACCATTGGTCCCATAACAGCCCGATAATGTGGACTTGCCACCTTTGACCCGTGTTTTTCTTCTTCTTTTTCTTGTTGTGTACTGCTTCCGCATCCTTTTGTGCATAATAAATATCTTGGACATCACTCCACTCATTGCTGAACCGTCCTAAAAACAGTTGGTGCCAACCGATTTCATTTTGTTGCCGAATGAGTTGATGGACCTCTGTTGGGTATTGCTGGGAATTGAGGGTGTAGTCGTCGTTAACGTGGTTGAACCAACCGGTCAATGCGTCGCTTAACACTCGCGTCAGCAATGGACGCGTTTGCAAGGACTTACATTTCGCCTCCACCGTTGGAATGACTTGGACCCTCCATGCTCGTCGACTTTCGTGCGGGCATTTGATAATGTGACTCCAGTCTTCCTCGGTAGTGTGACAAAGAGGGCACTTGTTTCGGGTTGGGTCTCTCCGGTGTACCTGTTTCCCTGTCGGAAGGATCCCGTGAACTAATTTGGTATAGTGTGTCTTCCGCTGGATCTTCCTGCGCAGACTTGATCCATGGGCTTTCCAATTGACGTTACCCATCACTTTGTCCGACCACCCATACCTTTTTTTGGATGTATTGAGCTAGGCCAGGCTGCGTAGCTTGATATCGGATGACCGCGTCATAGTTTTTGGTCATGCTACCATTGTGGGTCACTAGATGCACCCCTGCCGTATCCGTGAGGAGAACAACTGGTCGGGACATGCCTTGTTCGCATTGATAAGTCGTTGCCATGAGATCGGCATCCACATTGAGTTGGGCCAATAGCGGTAGGCGGTTGTAACCTGTTTTCCGATCTTGGTGACCTCTCACGTGCTGTAGCGTCAATCCTGGCCATCTTTGAAGCTCGGTGAGGATACTACTCAGTAAATCCCACTCCGGGCACTTCACGTCGAGTTGTGCGACTTGTTTCTGTTTGTCGTACAGCGGCCGCGCGTTTTCCTCTTTCTGTGGTTTGACTGTGAGAGTCTCTAAAAAGGCTTTCGCTATCCGTAGCCAGAATCCCCGTCCACGGCTCCATTTGGGTGGTGAATTCTGCCAATCGGCGGAGGAAGCACAAGATGGCCAACATTCCATATGCTTCAGCGCGATACGAGTCGACTTTGGCGCCCCTTGCTGGTCCCATTCCTCGCGCCACTCTGTCACCTAGGTCCGAACTGAGCATCCATCCGAAGGCGCCTTGATTATCTGTCCACACGGAACCATCACTTACTGCTCTTATACCGTGTGATAGGACCTCACTCACCGTAAACGGGTCTTCTGACAATTCCACTTCTTGCAGTAATTCAGCTTCCCAGATAGGGAGGCCGCTCACAAATTGTGAAAACGTTGCCGCGGGTTGTACACGTGTCCTTGGGAAATCCGTGGTAGCCTGATGACGTACATTCCAGAGGTCAAGTCCAATGAGTTCGACGTCGCAAGGAGCGGCATGAGACGGTAGTTCTTTCCATAATCGAGTTGTCTTCTTGGTCTCGCGATACACCCACGGGCTCGCCGTCTGAGTACACTTCGTGTACACCTCTCCAGGACAGCAACGAACCCACAGGATAGTGTCCGAGCCACAAAGCTCTAAATGTTCGAGGTATGCCTGGTGGTGCTGTCGTTGTTGGTGGGTCGGCAATATCCAATGGCCGAGTGGTTCGCGCAACTTCCCGTCGGCGTCGCTCCACAGAATCTGACACATTTTTCTCCATAACGCCCATTCGCGGTCGGATGGTCGTTCCTGATATATTACATTGCCATGTGTACTGCTGCTAACCAATGAGGGATGTCCTGTCGTCTTCGTTTTATCCAGATAATCGCCTTTTACGACTGTAATATCTGCCAATGTGACCGCGTTTAGATATAATCGACAGTAATTGAGTCTTCTTATCTCCGCATCTGTAAATTTCTTTGAATCCAAAATCGCATCCATCAGGTGGTAATCATACCGCCGCTGGAGCTTAGGAATTGACGGGGCATCTACCTGTAAATACATATCCGTTTCCGCCAAGAATTGTCTCAGTGAACCGATCCATTTAGACTCCAAATGGGGAAGCGGCGGTTTGACGTGCTCCAATATTGCATACGAAACCCCTGTCTGTTGTTGAAACCACGACAGAGCAACTCGAAGAAGTTTACCAGCGGTCGACTTCAATCTCCAGTGTCGGATAAACATTGTGATCTGTCCTACTCCTTGCTGCACATATAAATGTCGAAAGTTTGCACCACCCAATTCCAAGGGACCGTAGAGAATTTCCTTCTTTGTGTTTCTGTTATAACCACAGCGTGCCACAATGATCGACATAGCCTTCCGTTGCACGATATCGAGGTGTTTCTTTGTCAGCGACGAACACGCCAACGGGTACCCTACGCTCGGGAGGTAACAAGCGTAATAGTACGTCCACGCTTCTAACTTCGACAAGGGACAGGTCCATAAGAACGCTACGGCTTCGTCACTCTTCCGTTTTAGCTGACGAAACTGTTCCAGTTGGTTCCCTACCGGCGCCTTATAGTGTCCAAGGGTTTTGTGGGCGTCATAGACTGACAGTAGGTGAAGTTTATGAGTTTCTCGTGTTTGCCGGTCACGAACATGAAGTACATCTTGGAACTCCTCGTGAGACGGGACTAACACCGGAGCGCCTTGAAGGGAAAATTTCCATTGCAAAACATGGCTTGAACATTTGGAGAGTTCTAGCGCTCCCCCACTTGCATAGAGTAAGTCGCTCCACTGTTGTGCATTCTGCTGAGTTTGTTGGAAAAGTTTCTCCACTGTTGCGGTCGACCCGTCGGACGCAAATTGATTGGTTTGACCATTGCAGTCGTCAACAAAACTTATCATACCCAAGGAAACCTCTGTCGTATTCTCGGAGTCTGTATACTGAGCCGGGGCTGCAACTTGATCATATCCATCTAGGAGAGCGCTAGATAGCATGCACCATATTCCCGGGGAGTTTGCACTCCCTTGCCCGGTGCCGTAGATTGGGAATGAATCATGATGCCGGTATCCAGTAGGAGCCAACCCCAATTCTGTGCGGATCCGATATTCTGCAGTGGACAAGGTTCGTGCATTCGACTTCGTCACTTCCAACGGGACTCCATACTTTCGACTAGCAAGCATACCCAAATTTGGTACAATTCGGTCGTAGCATGCTGTAGCATCATAGTTTGTTAAAATGACTGGTTTCCTAGTTGCCCGAGAGATTTCGCATTGCAGTTCTTCAATAAAAACTGGATCTGGTGCACATCGAGCAGAGCGAGACCCATATTGTCCGTCATTAAAGGCGTTAC
Organism: Fragilaria crotonensis; assembly: GCA_022925895.1. Classification (NCBI taxonomy): domain Eukaryota; phylum Bacillariophyta; class Fragilariophyceae; order Fragilariales; family Fragilariaceae; genus Fragilaria; species Fragilaria crotonensis. Next base: position 6,731 of record JAKSYS010000733.1, on the reverse strand, counting down.
TGTCTTCAGCTTTATGCATGGCCTCGCGCCATTTCACTCCCAAAGCAAGATTGAAGTCCGCTTCATATATATGTATCACTCTGGTGCGATGGAGGCGAACGTTGTCCGAATCTTTGAAAAGAATGGTATTCGCAATGGTGTGCCAACGATTGTATGAGTAACCACGTGCCAGTGCGTAATTGAGCATGCCGAGATGTAAGTCTCGGAGCTCCTTTTGCTTGAGGTCCAGTTCATCTCGTTGCTGCTTAAATTCTGTGGTTAATTCCTCGTCCGAAGCGTCTGTCTGGAAGCTGTGCCGTGCAATGAGCGCCTTATAGTGACCTAGGTGAAGCCCTGATGGGGACGTCGTCGTAGATTCGGTCCACACCCTGAGTTTGTCTTCGAATTCCGCGTCCGTTATAGTTGGTTTGGATGGATGTTGGTGAATTTCGTGCACTTTTTCCATATGACGTAACAAGAGTTGCACGTTGGCGTCTAATGTTGTACTATCATACGTTCCGTCAAGAATCTGATCTCCGTGCACCGTTGCCCCATCAAAGCCCAATTCAGTTGATAGTGGTGGGACTGTAAAAGGCGTGCCAAACGCTTGTCCAAAGTGGTTTCGATTTCGTGCTTGCAAGAGTCTCAAAATTTCAGTAGGAACGTCAACTTGTACCCAATCCGTGCATGTTTTGGGGTCATCGCTGTCCAACCTTGGAATTTCCACTCTTGTCACACCTTGTCGTTCCTGTGTTCTCCGTACCCGCGCTAGTTTTTGAAACAATTGGTTAATATCCTCTGCTTTCTTGAGTCGTCGCAGCCTGATTGCCGTCTTTTGATCTACCGGATCCGCGGATTGCTCTAGAGTTTGGAGCTTCCGCTTTAGTTCTTGGTCTCGTCTTTCAGTGCTTGTCGCCACCAGTCCTTTGATTTCAACATTAATGAGGCGCATGGCATTAGAACAGGTTTGTATTGTGCCTGGTAATTCAAAGGGTATGTCGAGCGTTTCAATATCATGTTGTAGAACTGCCAGATGGTTCAAGCCTGTCTTCAGAGCTGTTAATTGCTTTGCCAGTATGAGCTTTTTCTTGCGTGCTTGCGCTAGTTCGACGGACCACGCTGGTTCGAGAAATTTTGGAAGATCCTTTTCCGCATTTAAACTAGCATCGAGAAGGTCCTGATCCAAGCGCTCCGCAAACATATGGCGGTCGCCTGGGTTCTGGAGGCGGAGCAACCTTTCGAACGCGTTGCATTTTGTAAGTAAGTCGTGTTTTCGGCGAATATATGCTGTCACTTGTTTCCGATTACTTGACGACAGTTCACGCCGAGTGCGAGTTACTAACGTCTGAGTTTCCGACCCGAATAAAATGTCCGTCCTGAAATCCATAAAATATCCCCTATGATCAGTTGCAATACCATTGTTGAACGCATCATAGCCTGCTCGTACTAAGGCATTGCAGATGTGTGCGCTTGCCAGTGCGTAATCCAAACGGCGCGATCCGCGTGCATACGTTGCTGGTGGTTCCGACGAATGGCGACGTGCCATTATATCCATAAGTCGGTGATCTCCCGCAATCTTGCTCATACCGTCTGGGTCTGTACCCAAGGGCTCATTGAAGTCGCCAATCAACAAAATTTCATAGCCTTGTTGCTGATAGTCAGTCAACCACCTGGATAAGTCTCGCCGGAACGCAACCCTTGGGTTTGTCGTGTTGTCTTCCGATTGCATCAACAAGCTTAGGTGTTGTGCTGCAACTGTTATCTTTCCTGCCGTGCCTCCTTTTACTATCGGTTGGTATGCGGAGATAATAGCAATTTTTCTCCCTGCGTGGCCCTGGTATATTTGGCTCGACCATCGACCCCATTTATCGCGTTCTTGTTTACATAATCGACCAGTAAGTGATCCCACTGTCATAACCATTGTTCCTCCCGGTTTAAACTGGGTTGTAAATGAAATGGGGGATGTCCCGAGTACAAGTCGATTGCGTTCCCAATGTTGTTTTGCAGTGTCAAACATGATATTCCTTACGTTCGCTTGCGTGGTATCCACATTATGCTCTTGGCCACAGAACACATCCGCCTGAATCTCCTTGATGGAACGGCACACTGAGTCAAACTTACCTCCTTTTGCATCCAATTGTAACCCATTAAGATTTATTGCATACACCCGAGTTGTGTTCTCTAATTTTTCGCCCCGTTCGTCCCCCCACGGGTTATTTTCTCTAGAATTCGCTGTACTGAGAACTGTGTCGCGTCTCTGGTTTGTGTTGTCGACTCTCTGCTGGTCTGGACGAAGTGACAAAAGACGTCTCCATTGAGCTTGGGCTCTCTGTAACGCAGTTCGGGGCGACGCATTGATCGGGCGCAAATCTACTCCTCCTTGACCTTCTACACTTGGTGACAGAGGAGTCTCTCGTAGATTCCCTCCATCCGTTATGATTTCTCCTTGCCTCCAATTCATGAATCTGCCGCTCCAGCTGGACCCATTTCTGATGTGTATTGGGGGCCCAGGGGAGCTGGCGTGGTGGGACGAGGAGATTTTCTGCTGTGGACTGACTGAAGAACGTTGACATTAGTGGCCCGCGGTGTCACTGACGTCTGGGATGTCGCATAGATAGGAGTGCCATTGTCCGATACTGTGTCATCGGTTATAGCAGCTTGGAAACGATCACTTAGATTCGTACATGCTTCTTCCTCCTCCTGTGAGGACCATTCATACTCAATTTCCTCGTTTGATGTTTCTGTGTTGTCGTCATACCCAATTTCTGAGTTTGTAGCAAGTAGGGCCATCGGCGACGTATCCTCGTTCTCGTCCATCTGCATCTCGTCAGTCGCTCGATCCTCTTCTTGTTCGTGATGTAGTGTCACCCCTTCTCGAAGTCGTTTTGGCGGCGGAGACCTAAGAGAGACTTCCTGGTTAGGATCAATTGAAGCTGCTGGTGTATCTCGTACCAAGTCTTGCTTTGATGAGACGTCTCTGTTGGTGTGCCGGGATCGCAGACTCGTCGCTTCTTTTGTTTGCTTAACTAGATGCGTAGCTTGTGACGACGCATTCCGAAATGCTATGTCCTGGGCCATCAATCCGAACAACCTTGCAAGCTCTGCTCTGATTTCCGTCATAGAGGTGGTCAGGGAGCTAACATTCTCGCCGGTCGTCAAGAGATGGTCCCCCATTTGTTCGAATTGTGTAGCTGTGTGTGTTTGAATGGCAGACAAACTTCCGGAGATGTGCTGTTGAGTATCAACGGACGCCTCCAGCTGTTGTACCACCGTTTTCAATTCACTTTGCACTGCTTCAATCTTTGTGCTCGTATCCGTTGCGAAGGCGTTGAACTTATCTTCCAGGGACTCCAATTGCTTTGATGCCGCTCGCCCGGCAACGTGAAGGGAATCAAGCTTTTTCTTCGTAGATGTTTCGAGCTCTCGCAATTTGGCTTGGTACTTGGATTCGGATGTCAATGTGAGCGATTGGGTAGATGCAGTACTCAATTCATCGGTTCCCAGGGAATTTCGTCCTTCTGTACTGAACGAATCATCCTCGTTTAGTACCTGTTGTTGCTCTGCAAATCTTGTTGAGGAAGGATGTGTCGATGCCTCCGATGGGATTACCCACGCGTTCTTTGGAGTTGATATCTGAGACTGCTTTCTCCTTGTCTTTCTTTCACTAGCCATACTACTTTGGACGTTCACCTTTTCCTTGTACGTTGGCAAGTGTTGCCAAACATCAGCCATCGATAAATTGTCCATCATGGAGACTTTTGAATCTGCTGCGGTTTTGATGTGTATCTCATCCGGGAGATCTGGAACACTATCGCGGAACCTCGCTTCGCGATGGCTTGGAGGCGATAGACGCAACCGGTACAACCGTAACTCCTCCTTTGCTTGGTCAAAATAATGTGCCGGCGTTAGAAGATATGCCTGTCGCTCTTTTGTCCCGTTGACCACATCGCACAGTGCGGTTGACCCGTCTGGAAGTCTGAGCGTTCCTGCCCATTCGCGTGTTGACTGTTTGATGATCCTGCCATCGTCGCAGTATTCAATGCGTTGTTGGTCCAAGTGGAAAATGGTGGGAGATAGTTGTAGTGCTTTAATCGAGTGGAGCCATTTTTCGTGAAACTGGAACTGGTTGTTAATTTGCTCGTCCGTCATTGCGCTGAATACATACCGGGGGAGGAAAGTGGCCGTGCCGTTACCCGTCAAGACTTGAAGCAAGGCTTGGCACACTGGGGTTATGTGCCGTTCGCCGCATTGGACAACCAGATGGGGAATGACTTGACCGAATGGAGTTTTCTTGTATCTCTCAATGTCGAAGTATGGTGTTGCATCTGGCATCTTGCTTCGTAGAAATTGAGTGTACCGATGTGTTGACGTTGTGTTGGGCGCTTTCAACAATATGTATCCTGCTATAACAGCTTTACCGCCCGCGCTGCTGGAATTGGATACCTTAATTTCCACGTTGTTTTCTTTTAGTTGCTGTTTCTTACTTGGCGCATGTTGCCACTTCATTGGGTTGTCGGTGAAACCCACTCGAACTCCAAATATAATCTGCGACGTTGCTTGGATAAACGAGATATGTGGGGACACATAATCTCGCAGCTTCATACCTGTGAGTTGTGACATAACGGCAGACGCTTGAAGATCTTTGCTCTCCCAACGGTACAACATTCCATCATTGTCTTCAAGTACAGACGACAACAGTGTATGGATTGCGGTGTTGAGTTGCTGTTTATCGTGTTCATATTGTTGGATCCCTCCTTCTGGTTTCCACCTTACTGTCAACCGATGCGTACCATCATTCACTGGTACATTCTGAAATGGTTTCAACCGCGGGAGTGCCTCTGACCACGTGGTGGATGTGCTCTTGTTGTTACTGTCGTTATCCTCCATAAGAACCTCATCCTCATCTTCTTCGTGGACGGTTGACACCTGAGGTAACTTGGAGGCCGGTTTCATTGTTTTTTGGTATCTTTTAGATTGCTTAAGTTGATTGTGGAGCTCCTTAATTGCCTGCCTTGCCGGAATTCCTCTCTGTGTCTCCGCTTCTTTAGGATGGTGCTGTGCTTCCATGTTTCCCCCAGGTTCGTTTCGTTTCTCATTCTCTGGTTCCTGTGGTGGACTTTTTCCTCTTCGTCGGCCTCGTTCTGGTACATTGATCCAACTCCCTTCGGTGCTAATGCTTGTATCTTCCATGGCAGTATCCATATCAACTAGAACTTTCCACTCTGTCAACGGCACATTGGTATCCACTTGCAACGATTCAGGTTCATAATATGCCATGTAAACATGGCTATAATTTGTAGCCCACTCTTGCAGTTTCTCGGGGATTTCATACCTCTCTGTCCAGATGGTACATAAATTGATACCAGATTGCTTTATGGACGGCCAAGGGGTTTGCATCGAAATTTTTCCAAACTTCTTCAAAGTCATTACAATCTTCATATCCAAAGTACCCAAGTTCCAAGTAACGAGACCATCCCGTCGGCGTTCCTCCATACTTTTGGTAACGACTTGCATGTTCGTTTCGACGACTGCGTTCACTTTCTGTAAACCAATCAGGTCCATCTGGAGGATAGGGAATTTCTTCCCACTGGTCACACTCAAACCCGTACACAGAGTGCTCTACTTCCTCGAAGGTGGGGTATGCTGGGGGTGGCAGCATCGCCGCTTCTTCGGTCATGGTCAATCAACGGTTGGTTACGCGACAACTTCCTATTCAGAGTACGTACGTTCGGACTGCGGACAGACCGTACACTCGTAAAACTAAATTAGAAAATTGTGTGTGACTCTACTAGTAGTAAAAGCTCACCAGCAATAATTGGGATCCCAGAACAACATAATGATTCTTGTAGGCATCACTTTTTTGTGAATAAAAAGCAAGTAGACATTGATTCCACCAACATATGCAACTGTTGTATTGGTCACCGCCATTGGTCCTCCTGGTGGTTGATGCCAGCACGTCTTCTTGATACCATGTTTTACCTTAAATGCTGATCCTCAATAGGCACGTTCACCACAAGAACAAGGTGCAACTTAGCAGCCTCTTCATTTGCTGGTTAAATTTCAAGTGTCAATCTTATGTACTCATCAAAGGTCTCCCAGAACACTGACTGCATTGCCAAGAATCCCATTATCATCCTGTTGACTACCTCCATCTATTCTATTTCTTCTTGACATGTCAACTGGGCCACTTGTGTTTGTTGATACTTACAAATATGTTTGATTAGCTATCAACTGTCAATCTTTGTAGTCAACATAGGCACTCCCAAAATACTCACTGCATTGTCAATCTCATCATCCTGTTGGCAGCCTTCATCTACTCTATTCCTTCTTGACATGTCAGTAGGGCTACCATTTTGCAGTTGTTGCTTCTGAGGATGCTTTCAAAGTTGTATCCTTCTAGTTGATTCTTTGTGCAAATGCAAGTTGAGTATAGTTGTCAACAATTGAGAATTCTTTATCTGCTTTTGGTCGTCTGTGTTGAAAGCTGCAGTGCTTCTGTTGAGAGCTACCAGCCAGGTATTGGAGTGCATGGTGGCAGTTGTTTAGTTGGTGCCAAATGCTGCCATGTTGACTTCACTATTCTTCTAATGCCTTGATTGTTCACAGCTTGACTTCAAATCAAGCAGGGATCTACTGATAGACCCCAGAAGGCATGCATGCATGAGAAATAATTGTGTGGGGGCGAGTAACATCTACTGGAAAAGTGATTTTGGGTCAAGTCTTAAAGTTTGATTTTAAGGAATATTAAGGCA
>JAKSYS010000732.1:0-29521 GCA_022925895.1 Fragilaria crotonensis | reverse complement strand
GGCACCGTACTTGTAATACGTAAGTGCAGTAGTGGAGATCAGGAACGTCTCAACGATGCAGGCAACGATATCGCCCAGTGGGGCTCTCCGTCTTCACTCCGCGTTGTTCCACTTAGTAGTAGTTTCTACTAGGCGGGTGTTGCTAGGGCAGATTGGGACTGGTGGTTGGCGTTTCCAAGACTTGGTCTCGGTTGATTTTTCCCAAGCACCAACACCAACACACCCGGAGCTTGATTGTTCCTGGGGTGGGCTGGCGGTTAATTGAAGATAAGTTAATCCTATTAGGAATGCGTTGATCGGCACAACCAGCCTTATTTCTAATTCCGGTTTGGTGCGTCTCCGAGTATGGTCTCGTGTAGGATCCTGCGTGTTTCAATCTCACCTGCCAACTGATGTTGACCATTGGCCATCCATTTCCTAGGTAGCTGTGGTTTTGATATTTGCTTCTAGTGGATTTGCAGGTAGAGGCAGTCCTTGCCTTTTGGAGCATGGACTGATTCGGACTGCTGGCAATGTTCTGACTCCTGCTTACTCCGTTGCATTGCAGACGAAGTGACATCGATGTACGTCTCGTCCTTGACGCAAAAAGATGGCCTCTAATCGGCATATTCGACGCGGCATGTAAAGGACCCATTGATTGGAATCGACTAACTTTCAGCCAACGAATCAATCGCAGCCATGTATGATGCTGTCGTGTGGTCACCGAGCATTTGGTACCCGTTCATTTCAATCACTCAAAGATGGGGTACTTCCGTCAGTTACAAGCAGTAGTACCGCCGGGATCCGACAATAGAAGGATTCTGCAGGTCTTGCTGAGGATTGACGTTCCTGTCGATTCCAAAAGAAGGACTTTACCAGGAACATACAAATGATCTGGGTCGCGCATTGCTACTTTTATCCCGTGCCGCAGCCAGGGCGTCGGCAAGATCTTGTTCGGACCAGAACGGCTCACTTTGTCACCCTTTGAAAGCTGCATCAGTAGAGCTCCAGCAGCTCGAGGGTTCGACGGTGCCAAGTCTTGCGCAACCAAGACTTCGGACGACACTGTTCTTAGGAATTCCAGGAAAACAGTCAAATTAGCTAGACTGCACCTCGAAATCAGATCGGATTGATGAACAATGGATGTGACGTAGGTAGACGCCCCAATGGCCGAGTCGTAGTCCAAGACTGGCGGAGGTCCAAATGCGTAGACATGTAACCGGTCTGCTTGGATCAATTCTGGGTACATAGATCTGAGCATCAAGGCCAACAAGCACCCAGCACTGGCCCCAAACTGTGGCCAACAATAACAAGCCGATGATCCCCGAACAATCTTTTCTTCGACTATCGGTCGCACTTGCCAGAACAGCCGCCTTGCTGAAATCAGTATCCCCTCGTGACATCGTATTTGTGAATCAAGATTCGAAGATCGTCGAAGGAGCGGTCTACCAGGTAAGTGTTTTGAATCGCCGAGGTGTTCATCAAGCTGATTTCCATCTTGTTCAACACATACGCGTTCGTGACCACTGACTACTTCCACTTCTCCTTCCCATTCGTCGCCGACCCGATCGAATTCTGAGCCAAAACACACTTGATCTACCTCGCGAGCTACTACTTCAATTCGAATACTGTTACCAATTCCCTCGCCAGAATCCTCCGCATAGCGATTGGGACCCTCGTAGGATACTGACCTGCCACACGCATCAGTTAGCAGTTCTTCCAGAGTAGAGGTTCCTCGAATTCCAAGTATCATGGTCGATTTTGGCTGGTCAGGAGAGACATTTGTTGCTGAGTCATCGGCTTGCTCTCCGATGGCCACGTAATATCCAACAGATCCCGGCCGGGATGGCAAGACACACGTCTTGAGACCAAAGTGCAAGGTCTCCACTCGCTTGCAAGTCAGCGGCATCATCAATATAGTAAGCCCACGGGCCAAGTTCGCCATCTTTCAAGTTTTCAAAGTCAACATCAGCGCTGGCATGGACGAGGTCACCTCAACCAACGCCGGCTTATCCCCACCATCCGATGGGTCTGTTTCCTCTGCCGCAGTAATCTTTGCCTCTGATGCTGCGCCATGAGCTGCCAGTATATCAAAATGACGCGTACAAATGTGGTACCGGCCGTTGGAGTTGTTCCGAGCACGCCTCGATCCAAGCCTGTATCCGGTCCAGTACCGCCGCAAGTCGCTCAACATCGGACGATGACCTGAGCTGTTGTTGCGAAATGAAACGTCTTCCTTCACCCAATCTGGAAGGCGTTTCCATAGGAGTCTCGCCAAAATCGCAGCCACTGATGCGGATGTTACAGCAGGCAGCATTTCAAATGCCATAGTTTTGGCAGCCATGAGCGTGGGACCACCCAACACAAACAGCGCTGGCGGTACTGGCATTTTTGCTTCAGTATATCGTCGTCACCTAACGCAAATGAATCAGCTACAGTAACACAGGTCGAGAGTAGTTGTTATGCATGTGATAAGTGCAGCAATCTTTCAGACGACGAGGAAATGCAAACCAAGTCCCATGATACATGCATATACATCCGAGAGTCGAGGAGAAGATTATGATGATTTGAGTCGTATTTCATGTTTGTACTGTACTGTATGGCACAGTCCTCTCTCACACTACCAACTATGAACATACAAGTACTTGTACTTGTATTTGTACCAAATGCGAACTTGGAACATTCAATTTTTTACAGTATTCATACATACTGTACATACACTTGTATCCTGTACCAGGTACTCCGATACTCCAGTACGGCGTACCTGTGGGGTACTGTATCTACGGTAGTTGTACTTTGGCATCGTACCGAATGGACTGTACATCAGTAACTCTGACATCATACACTCGTACATAGATACATATGATAGTACATAGACGTTCGTAGTTCGAAGTATTCAAGTTCTGAGTATTGTACATACACTGTATACTGTATACTCAGAGTACAGTCTACTGTCAATGATTCGTTGCACCATGTAGAAATTAATACTCCCGTACTGTAGTACGAAATAAATGATTTGAATTTTCCACACTTAATTGGCGCGGCATTGCAATACATCGAGCAGCGTTGCACCATGAACGATGAATCGACCGACAACGACACACTTCCCCAGGAAGACAGGGTCTTGTTTGGAACAAAGACATTTGCAATCAGTGATAAACTGATGGATGCTATTGATGCAGCGTTGGTGGAGGGCGCTTCATCGTTGCCCAGATTGCCAAAAAAGAAGAAGCTCTGCTGCAAATGCTTGCAAGGTCTACGTCGCAACGTCAATCTTCCGAGGCATACATGGCGCGCAACATTTTTCAATTCAATCGCTGCCTCCATCGAGAAGAAGAAAGGTTGTTGAGGCGTTCGTGACAAATACACTACCTGAAATTCCGGATATTCCTGACAACAAAGAGAACATCATGACATCTTCGGTCGAGTATCCAACGTCTGATCAGATTCCATCCCAAGAGGAGTTGACAAAGGCCGAACAAGAATTGAAAGATCTCCAGTCAAACTTGCTGAGCTCAGCGTCATCGCACTGAACTCGGCGCGACGATGGAACAACTAGCCATTGCGCGACGCACTATACCTTAGTGCCGGCACACGTCCGAGCGACAAGGTGACCAAGCTTTTCAAGGCGAAGGAAACGTGGAAGACTTGACATCCAAGGCCAAGGAAGTCACCGCAAAGCTCGACGATGAAAAGAAAAATCGACATGACGAAGATGATGCACCTGCCATTCCCAAGAAACGCAAACTAGGTCTCGCAGAGGCGTAACGAGGAAGAAAGCACAACATTACTTTGGAGGACCAAATATGAAGCAATTTTAAAGCAACAATAATGACGGATCAGTGCAACGGGTATAGTATAGTGCGCAATAACCGAAGTACACTATTGGGGAAAGAATCAATAGGTAGGTGGAATTCTAATTCTTGATCACTTGTTGAATGAGTTTTGTTCAACGGCGTATCACAAGGGAGCAGTCTCGCAGATAGCCGTAGTCATTCCGTTTGTACCTGTTGCCATAGTCGACAGCACTGTATATCTGTTGATCACTCGCATTACATCAGTGCATGCGTGTCTGCATGATGCATGAGCAAAATCCAACACTACGAATCCGGAACCCTCTCGACAACCCGGATCGAAGCCATGGGAATGTTCGCGAGCAGATGCAATCCTCGTGCTTGCACAATGCACGCTTTGCTTGTACGTGTACTGGTACTTGTACGTGTGGATCAGATACCGACGCTACCGGTATCATATACTGGAGTATCCTACTGCACCACACCCTGTACTCGTTCCTTGTACTTGTAGCACGTACTACAGTACCAGTAGGTTCTGCACACGAATGTTTATCTTATTGGAACGACGAAGAAAAGGCTATTGCAGCCCGAGAGCCTGAGTCACAAATCCTACATTTTTATGTTGATTTTGCGAACTCTCACAAAAAGATTCAGGTCAGTATCTGCGTTCAAGAGTACTACAATCGTTTGAGGAACCGAATGCCGCCGCAAAGTTCATTCAATCTCCATCTCGTTAACAAAGCATTCTCTTCATGATAGTGCTCGAGGGTGCCGTTGTTCCTGCTCGAAGGGAACGAGGGGCTAGCTGAGCGCCGTTTTCGTTAGGTCGCGATTCTCCATTGATTTAGATGTTGACGTTTACCTGTTTGTTCTTCATTTCTGACTCAACGTTGTTCGATGCGTTCATAGCTGGCAACTTCACCACCCGAAAATCATACGATGTCTTGCGATGTTGGACTCTGGGGCCTGGCGGTCATGGGCCAGAACTTTGCTCTCAACATGGCCGAACACGGCTTCAAGGTTGTCGTCGGCAATCGTTCTTACGAAAAAGTGACTGCAACCGTTGCGCGTGCTAAGGATGAGGGTGATCTCCCCATTGTTGGAGCCAATGGGCCAGAGGAATTCTGTTCCAAACTCAGCAAGCCTCGCAAGATTGTTATTCTTGTTCAAGCCGGAAATCCTGTGGACGAAACCATTGCCAAGCTGTCCGAATTTTTGGAAGTAGGCGATGTGATTGTCGATGGAGGCAACGAGTGGTTCCCAACACGATTCGTCGTGAGAAGAGCTCGCGAAGAAGGGTATTTTGTTTGTTGGTATGGGCATCTCTGGAGGCGAAGAGGGTGCTAGAAATGGACCATCGCTCATGCCGGGTGGTCCGAAGGAGGCCTACGATCTTTGGAACCCATTCTGGTCAAATGCGCAGCGAAAATTGGCACCGAAGCCTGCACTGGTATGTTGGTCCCATTGGATCTGGAAACTATGTTAAGATGGTCCACAATGGTATCGAATATGGTGACATGCAGCTCATTAGTGAGGTTTACGACATCCCAAAACAAGTGGTCGGTTTGTCGAACGAAGAAATGGCTAAGTTGTTCGAGGAATGGAATAAGAGTGACCCGAGTCCTTCTTGATTGAAATTACATACAAGATCCTTGCCAAGAAAGACGATCTCACCGGTGAGGGTGAAGTCGTCGACTACGTGCTCGACAAGACGGGCATGAAGGGAACAGGTCGCTGGACAGTTCAAGAGGCTGCCGAATTGTCCGTTGCTGCGCCAACAATTGCAGCCTCTCTCGACGCTCGCTGCATCTCAGGGCGAAAGACTGAGCGCGTTGCTGCGTCGAATGTTCTCGAGGGACCAGCCGAGAAACCAGCTGTTGACAAGAACCAGGTGATTGCTGATCTTCAGGGCGCGCTCTACTGTGCCAAAGTTATCTCATACGCCCAAGGTATGGGAATCATCAAGGCCGCCTCCGAGAAGCATAACTGGAACGTTGACCTCTCAGCCTGTGCTCGCATGTGGCGTGGTGGATGCATCATCCGCGCTCAACTGTTGGGCAAGATCCAGCATGCTCTGCCCTCGACCGTGAACTTCCTAATCTCTTGGTCGACCCAACTTTGCGTCGGAAATCAACTCCCGCCAAATGGCTTGGCGCCGCATCGTCACTCTGAGCATTGCCTCGGGCATTGCCTGCCCGGCTCTTTCGGCCTCCCTCCAGTACTACGATCAATACCGTCGCGAATCGCTTCCTGCCAATTTGGTGCAAGCTCAACGTGACTTCTTCGGTGGACACACGTATGAGCGTACTGACAGAAAAGGAACTTTCCATACGGCTTGGACTGCAGCGCACAAGGATCTAGGCGATTTGGCTGGTCGTACAGCTGGAGAGCTCTAAAGGAATGGCATCTCGTTGTGGAAGTCACTTGTCGTTGTTGGTTAATCATCAACTTTGTATTACTTCTTTCCATCTAACTGGTCCTACTAGCTCACAGGCAATCTAATCATCTCATGTAAATATCGTAGCGCGCATAAGCGTTGGTACTTTCATCGTCCCTTGGTACGTTGATTACTGTCAACCATGAATTTTCCTTTCTCATATTCGCCGTTCTCTGCCTCCCACGCTTCGCATTCTTCACTGAACTCGTTCATCTCGCACGGACTGATTGCACCGAATTGTTGTCCACCAGGATAACTCACAATGCGCAGACTCGAAAAACTGAGCGGCCCGATGCCGTTCTCAAACCCAGACAAGTCTCGTTCCATGGGAATGGCAGCAATGAATTCAAACGTGACTGTCTTATCGGTCGTCTTGACGCTTTCAATCATGGCGAACTGTCCGGCATCGGAATTGAGATCGGGATTGTTGGCCAGCACCGAATCGCCGGATTCGCCATCTTGGATGAATCCATAGACGCCCACCTTTTCCAAATCCTTGGGAGGAGTATCCTTCAAATCTGCCTTGACCGTGACACACAGTCCTCGCAGGCCCTTCATGGCCTTCTCTCCCGGAATCGGTTTGCTGGGAGGGCAGGGTTCGGCAAAATATACTGGATTGGCAAGATCCAATTTTGTGGGACCAATGGCGTTGGCGGGGCTATTGTTGTTGTTGAGTAGCAGCAGCGAACCAAGGGCGATGCTAGTCGAGGACGAGAGGAAGGTTCGACGTGAAGGTGTATCAATCGTAGCATCCAGCGAGGTTTCAATTTGACGACTGCACCGCATGTTACCGGTACCGACCTGAAATGCGGCATTGGTGGAGACTTGCAAAGAGAGAAAGAAAGTCAATAGAAGGACCATGGTGTTGAAGTGAATTCCAGTTGATGCGCGGTGTATGTGTCGTGTTGTGTATGCGTCGACAATCTCTTGCATCAGGCTGAGTCCACCCTGGGCACAGGGCACTGGGCCCAAGGCCCAAAGCATGACCTCGGAGTGATGAGGTGTCAAATCTTTAAACTTCGATGAATGGAATCCTGCAAATCAACTACGAACCTGGATCCATAATCCGTCTGTCCGTGCGTACCAACGTGTGTCACCCACCAACAGGGTGAATGACACATTCCTACCGTCCGTCTCCACCAGATCCATCACCCAGCAAAATCGTAGAAACACGACCGCCAAACCATCACTCATGCCACGCACCTAACCCCCGACATGAAAAATCGTAGGACAAAAAAGAGGACAAATTTTGGCGACACTCGCTAACTCCAGATATCGAATACAAACAAAATCGTAGTCGTACATCTTCTTCCTGACTTCATTACCTTTCTAAAACTGTCCTACTTTTGCATTTTGTCCTAAAAATGGTTGAGATACGTTGATCTGAAGATAGCCCTATTTTGTGGTCGTCGAAAAACGTTTGTCCTAAAATTCATCGCTCTTGAAAGGACAAATTATCCCAAAATTCTCCGTACAAAAATCAATCCTCGGATTTTTACATGGTGAAACCCCATGTTAAATCTCATCTTCACAATGATCATGACCGCTATCTCTGAATTTACCGACAACACCACTTTCTATTACGTCAAACGCCTATGTCTTGTCCTCCTTTCGGGTATGGTTATTGTACTGCATGTCCTACGACGAGTTGCAGGACGCTTGGGACTGCTTTCATCATCGTCATCACCGCTGGAATTTCCGGGAATGTAGTCATCATCATCGTTATCGTTCCGTGAGGCAGAGGCCGGCACTATCGGTCCTTCCGCAGTCACAGCAGACAAGTCGGGGGGTACGACGGGATGGTGGAGCACGTCGGTTGCCGTGTGAGCGGACTGACACTTCTAAGCTTTGTGCCTGGGCACAACATGGGTCGAACAATGTCTCCGCTTCGTGGAACAGAACAAAACAGCTCTGTCCATTGAATCTTGGCCTTTTTGCATAGTGGAACATCACATGTTGAACACACCCAAGTCGTCTTTCTTCCGTGTCGAGTGTGTCTCTCACCGGTTGAATGATCAATACGACAACACCAGATGCAACTGGATTGCCTTTGGACAGATGAAGGTTGGTGGAGAACTCTTCGATTCATCCTCCGCTCAATCAGGTGTGGTTTGGAGAAGTATGCCTCACGTTTGTTGTACGTAATAGCAACTGAAGCAATGATGTGTCCTTTGTTGGCATCATTGTTATCATCATCGCTCCCGCTTTCATGTATTGTCGGTGGAAGAACTTCAATTTTCAAATCATTGGCAAGCTCTAGACAGAATTGACGGAATGGGAGTTGACGTGAACGGCACCTTTGGAAGTCCTTAAATGATTTGCATTCCTCACTGAGAAGATATGAAACTGTCCGACTGAGATTGTGGGCGTGGTATGCATTATAGACACATGTCATGATCAACCTCAACCAAACTGCACCCACCGGACCGAGATGCGAATGTGCCGATTTGCAATTCTTCTGAAAGCGACTGTAGACATCAATGGGACCCTTGCCCCTATTCCATGTCGCCACCACCTCTGGAATTAGGTGGCGACCTGCCGGAAGAGGTTTCATTTGCTCATCAATCAACTTGCAGAGAGCTCTCCACACGTCCAAGGTGCACTGGACGCTATGCTGATCAACTGCGTGGGACCCTGCTTCGAACGTCATAGTTGGCACAATCCCCTCCTCTATCCAATTCAGATGCTGCCGACCCAAATTTGTTATCACAGAAAGGTACTGTTCTCGTATCAAGGACGACCTAACTTGAACATGAACAACACGGATTATCTTCCGTAGCGATGCCACAACGTAGAATGCATGGTCGAGAGTACCAGACGCCATACCATGGAGCAGTTGGCATCGGTACGACGCATCAGGGATGCTTCGTTTGAATAGTTCAGGATCCTCGTCAGCGTTGATTTCTTGATACTCTCCAAACTCCGCAATCAGCTTGTACTCTTCAGTTAACGTTGCCTGAGAACACTTAGACTTCATCTCCACCAACGCCACATAACGCGTAGGGCCAGAAGGCAATCCGTCAACAAGAACACCTGCTATTGCATCCGGTGAAAATGCAGCCAGTTTCAATCAATCGTCGACTCTTTCCTAGATGCGACATGGCCTCCACAGTACAAAGATGTACAGTTGGAGACAGCGCCATGGTGGATGACGCCCAGCCCCTTGTTGGGGTTGTTTATCTGAGAGTACCCTTCAAGCACAACTCTTCTAGAACGAAGTCGTAGCAGATCATCATCGAGCCCGATGTCTGTTGTGCCAGGAACAAAAGCAATCTCAGCACATGTTCTGAACGATTGACATGGCAGTTGCCATATCTGTGTTGTGTGTCATAGGGCTTCCAAACCCAACTCCTAACGAATCAATAGTACGACCAGTTGTTCCACACACCACCTGCGTTCGTGGAGCACGGTTGGTGGTATCGAGTGCTTTCAGTATTTGGCTGTACCGATAGTGACTCATGCCACCAGTGGAGGAAGGGAAGTTTGCTGCATTTGCAGGATCAAAGTACATTGAGGGGGAAACCTAAGAAGAGGGACGAGAACAAAAAGGCAAATTGCCGGTCAGTCCATTGATGAAATTAAAAACACAAGGAAGGCGTTGATAACTGATGTTCTTACCTTATAAACGAAATCATGAGCTCGACACGAATGAATGCAATTATGTCGGAGCTTGATACAAGATCATTACTATTTTCATGTTAACACGAAGGCCTTCATGTATCCCAGAAAGTTTGGATCCATGAAGGCCTTCAAGCAGTCACCGGGCGAAATTGTACGAACATCCCGATCGCGTCTTGAACCAATTCTCTTTTTCAGGTTTAGAAGCACAACAGTAACTTCTTCGCGAGCCCTGTCAAGCAGACGGTTGTCGATGCCATCAATTGAAATGGAAACTTCTGGACGGTTGCATCCAGTGAGATACGTCCAGCCTTGACTTGCCACATCATCGCAATTGGTCCTCACACCGTGCTGGACAGACGATCATCATCACTTTCGCGTCGTCCTCATCATTGTTACTACCGCTGACGTATGCACTCAGGTTGAACATGGTCTCCATCATGCTGTTGTCAACATCTTCAATCCCTCCAAGGAGGTCCTCGTTAGCACCTTTCATACTTCATCATCGTGCATGATGAAGTTGCTGTTTCATTTGCAATGGAATTTGCAAGGAAATGCGAGTAGTAAAGAACTCGCATTGTAACAAAGGTTCAGGTCGTGTTCATCACCGAAAATTGTCTCAACGACCATGCCATGATACTGTCATAACGTACCAACCCGTCATTCAACGTCAAAACTGGATTGCATACGCATAAACAAGTGTACCCCGGAGGTGCGTTTGGTTGTTGTGAAACGATCCGTGACACTGAGCGAGTAAGCCATGAAGAATGGTGTGATCAGATCATGGTCAACACGGTGTTCTTCGTGTTAAACTTGATTAACCCGTGGTTATAAGGTTACTTTTTGTCCTATTGCTAAATCCGCCAGAGGACAAAATGGATTCGGCGATCCGAAAAACATTTTGTTTTTTGTCCTACCCGGTAGGACAAAAATGTCGGGGGCTAAGAGCTGTCCTGCCTGCTGTCGGTTTGGAATACTTGCACTGTTCAGGGCAAGACGTACGGTAACACGAAACCAAATGGCGATGATAACAACAGCTCTACCACAACCCACAACTGTGTTTGCTGTTGGTGTTTGATGCAAGCGTGATTGATCATTCAACACATTAGAACGCAACGAAGGCACCTGATGCAGCAGTAGAACGAAGTAGTGAGATCAGATTTGCTTGTGTCGCCCTCTATTCACTCAGCGAGTATTGCCATTCAATTCTTGGTACAAGCCACACGCCTCGTACATTGATATCCAATCCGCAATAACGTAACAGGTTACAGCACAACACATTCATACAATGTCGGATAAACCGACAACTGCCACTCCTCCGACCCGCATGTCGTCTCAAATGGAAGCTGTCATGCGTCTCATGACTGGCAAGGAAGAACGAACGATTGCAGAAAAGATGGCAGACTCCAATCGTCCGACATGGGAACAATACAAGAAAGACAATCAAGACAAGTTGAATCTTAGCGGTGCCGATCAACAAAAGATGGAAGAGTATCGGAAGGAATTGGATGAACAACGGGAGAAGATGTTGGCGCGGAGGAACACGGCAAACAATAAAGAAGGAGATAGGAAGAAGAAGAAAAAGAAGCGAAAGAGTAAGCACGACTCGTCCGAGAGCGATACCAGCGACAGCAGTGAGGATGAACGACGGCGAAGAAAGCATAAGAAGAGTAAAAAGCGGAAAAAGAAGCATCGACGTCGTGACGATGACAGTGAGAGCGACTCGTCTTCCTCGAGTGAGGAAGAGAGACGACGCAAGAAGAAGAAGCGGAAAAAGGGCACGAAAAAGGACGACGAAGACGAGGAGGTGGATGATCGATATAAACTGAGCAGTTTCTTCACCAAGGGTAATGACAACGACGAGTAGGCAAGCCTCGGCTGCGAGTTTTACAATCATCGAGCCATCAAGATTCACCCTTCTTACTTTGATCGCGGGCTACGACTAGGCGTCGGATACTCCGTTGCACGACGAACTTCAGACATATCGCATGGAATTCTTCCCTGGTACCAGTTGCATGGGTATCTGGATCGAAACATAACGCGGGTCTTCCGGCGACGCCGTTGACATTACAAGCCCAGGATAGGAAGAGGTACGTTTTCTGACTTGGACTCGTTAAAACGCTCTCGCGAAAGCACAATCCCCTGCACTCGACAATTACAGAAGATTACACTTGCCTATGTGTATCCCTTCTGTTCCTACATGGAATGGGGGAATAGAAAAGCTTGCAACGTTTGCTGAGTGTCTTCGGGCCTGCAGAAGGCCCCTTGAAGAGTCTCTCTATCCCAACATTGCAATATTTAGACTCACTTTTTGTTTCATTCACTCCAGAAAACGGTCTTGGATGAGCCGAACTGAGGCATCAATTGGCGTAGTATCATTACGCTTGGCGTGGGAGTGCTCCGAGTGTTCCGTTACTACTATAGCTATAGACTACTTCCTATATTCTTCCAACGTTCTTGTTGCTGTTGTCGCCATCGTCATCATTCTGCTTGTAAAAACGATTCCGAATAACTACAAGTATTGACCATCATCTCGCTCAAATTCTTCGATTCCGCCTGTCACAATCGCCGCAATATCTTGCGACCTCATAAAGGAAAACTTTTTCCCATCCGACGTTTCCTCGTCCTTGGGGCCGATTCCCCATGGGTTTTTGGCAATCACAATGTCTCCCACCGACAGATCTGGCATGGGAGCGATCATACCGTTCTCTTCTTCTCGGCCGGGTCCAACGGAAACGACTGAGATGTGAATGTTGCATCGGTTAGGTTAGCAAAAATTGACAAAAAAAGGAATGGTAATCAACATCATTCGTGGCACGAAAAGTCGACGAGGCATACCTTTACATAAATGTAACTTTGGCAAGTCTTCTTGTGGCACAAAGAGACCTGATTCAGTCTTGGGACGACCTTGAATTCTCTCTACCAGAACCATGTCATAATGACAAGCGATCTTTTGTGACGACAAGTCTTCCAACGTTAGTCGTCCGACACCGGCTCCACCAAAGAATTTGGGTTTCGGATTGCTGGAGAGTGCCAGTGTGTCCGAGACGAGGAGAGCTGCAAGAACGGTGAATGTGATAAATCGAAACAACACCATGATCATGGATTGATGATGATTCCAAGCGAAAACGAGATAATTATCCATCGCTTTCATCGAACTCCATTCATCACACATTTCGCACGGAACTGACATCAGACCTCGGACCGCGACCCGCGATGGGAGTTTCTGACAGCCACACAAAGAATGCACTGTAGTACTACTGGAGTACTGTAGAAGGCTGTAGTAGGATCGTCAAATTTTCAGCACCAAAGTGCTCGTCTGTCTGTCTACACAGTCTATTGAAAATCAATTTCACTCCGAGGGCATGTTGGCAGGAAGGTCCGGCCACGCACCTCTGCTTGGTATTAATTGCATGTAGAAGCTACGAGAAGAAACGTCATTTTACCGGACCTCCCAGTCCAATACATTTGCGGTATGATCTGACTATGCATACTGGATCGACATGTTGCGGTTGCTGAGACAGCCTTGTCATTTTCCATTTCCTTCGCTGTTGTGAGTCATTCCACACAAGCGTGAGTAGCAAGTCGTTACTCCCAGCATGGCCGACGCAGATCAGGATCTCTACGACGAGTTTGGAAACTACATAGGTCCGGACTTGGATTCTGACGACGATTCCGATGATGATGACGACGAGGAGGAACAAGCACCCGACGATGCGTCTGATGTGTCGGCCGATCAGGATCAAAAAATGGTGCTCGTCGAAGATGATGAGCAGGATGGTCAAGCAGATCCAGTGCAAGCCATTGTCTTACACGAAGATAAGGTCCACTATCCGAGTGCGAACCAAGTCTATGGAGATGACGTGCGAACGGCTGTCCTGGACGAGGACGCCATCGACTTGAATGTACCACTCGTGGAACCGGTTTCCACCAAGACAAATCGAGCCAAAAACACCGAAGCAGACGATTATATATACACCGACAACTACTTGACTGCTCTATTCGGTAACGAAACGACTCGCGTCCGACGTGGATTCGCCTTGGTTGGTCATTTGCATTCGGGCAAGACAACCTTTGTAGACTTGCTGCTCGAAACGACGAAACGACACAAGTGGGGAAGTAATAGCAACGGCGAGCAAGACAATGTATCATCCCAGAATGCACGAGAGGGCCCCCGGTATGCAGATCAGATGGAAAGTGAACAAGCACGCCAAATGAGTTTAGTCAGCACACCCATTTCCACAATATTGCCTGATACGAGAGGCAAGTCATATCTTGTAACGTTGGTGGATTGTCCTGGGCATGTCAACTTTCATGATGAAAGTGTAGCAGCACTCCGTGCTGTCGATGGAGCTGTAGTTGTGTTGGATGCTATCGAGGGCATCATGCTTCACACCGAGATGGTTGTTAGACATTCTGTTTCAGAAGGACTTCCTATCACGTTGTTGATAAACAAGGTGGACCGATTGATCGTGGAACTAAAACTGCCGCCGCGTGACTGCTATTACAAGTTGCTACACCTGGTGGAGAGTGTGAATGATTTGGTGGCGCAGGCGTCGAACGGTCGCTATCCTAAGATATCTCCCGATCGCGGTAATGTCGCCTTTGCTAGTGCTCAACATGGTTGGTGTTTCACGTTACAAAGTTTTGCAAATCTCTATCTTGATCACTTGTGCGAAGATGGCTTGGGCGACAATCTTGGAGCTGACGACTTTGCCAAGCGCCTCTGGGGAAATTCTTATCTGGATCCGGAATCGAGATTGTTTCACAAATCTGCTCGCAATTGCCAGTCTCCGGGCGTCGAGCGCACGTTCTGTACCTTCGTGTTGGAACCTCTCTATAAATTGTACTCGGCGTGTCTGGCAGAACGAGAACAGGACGTGAACAAGCTGCTGCGTAAGGTGGGAGTTTTGCTACGCCGGGACGAATTGCGCGCAAGTGCCAGGACATTGTTGCGAGCAGCCCTTTCGAAATTCTTTGAGACTGCAACCAGCGGCTTTGTTGATATGGTGGTGCAACACTTGTAAGTGACTTCTGCTAATTCTCCTTGAGTTTTGGGCGCATCCCTGTGGGACTAACCGTCACCCTTTCCCTTTGACAGCCCTTCTCCATCCGCGGCCGCCAAGGGTAAAGTGGCACGGTGTTACAGCGGAGTGCTGGACGGAAAGATTGCGCAAGCCATGCTAGAATGCGATTCTCAAGGCCCTCTCATGATGCATGTTGTTAAACTGTACGCTTCGGAGGACGGCCAAAACTTTTCGGCGTTTGGTCGCATCTATTCAGGAAGCGTGCGACCGGGGGAACGAGTTCGAGTCTTGGGCGAAGGTTACTCTCCCGAGGATGATGAAGAGGATATGTGCATCGCGACTGTCGGAGCTGTCGCCATCCCCCGTGGCAGAATACAAACTCTTGTGTCGCGAGCAACAGCTGGAAACTGGGTCTTGTTAGAAGGGATTGAAGCAACCATCTCCAAAACAGCCACGATTGCATCAATATCCACGAAGGAGGAGGATGAGGTCCACATCTTGCGCCGCTCAAGTTTCCGCAAGCAGGTGGTGACTCTGTCATGAAGCTCGCAATAGAGCCGCTAAATCCTGGCGAATTGCCAAAATGGTGGAGGGGTTGCGTCGCATCTCCAAGGCGTATCCCATGGCGAAAACCCGTGTTGAAGAAAGCGGGAGCATGTTCTGTTTGGAACCGGCGAGCTGTACATGGACTGCATGATGCACGATCTCCGACACGTGTACTCTGATATTGAGGTCAAGGTTTCGGATCCAATCGTTGGGTTTCGCGAGACTGTGATTGAAACCAGCAGTCTCAAATGCTTTGCCGAGACTGCCAATAAGAGGAACAAGTTGACGTTCATTGCAGAGCCACTAGACGACGGTCTTGCCGAGATGCTGGAGGCTGGAAAGATTAATCCAAGTTGGGACACCCGCAAGCAGGGACGGTTCTTTCAGAAGAAATTTGATTGGGATCTTCTTTCTTCTAGGTCTGTGTGGGCATTTGGAGCGTCACCTACCCATGGAACGAACATCCTATTGGATGATACTCTACCTAGTGAGGTTGACAAGAATCTCTTGAAGACATGCAAGTCTAGCATTGTCCAAGGATTTCAATGGGCGACTCGTGAGGGCCCTCTGCGAAGAACCGGTGCGCGGGACGAAGATTCGATTCTGAATGCCTCGCTCGCCGACAAGCCTATTCATAGAGGTGGGGTCAAATCATTCCTACGGCGCGACGGACGGTGCATCGGCACTTCTGACTGCAACGCCACGTCTCATGGAGCCCATCTATCGTCTGCAAATTCAATGTCCTGGAGACATGGTAGACTCAATTCAACCAATTTTGACTAGGCGGCGAGGTCATATTGTGCAAGATCGTCCAATCTCGGGGTCAATGTTGTACTCAGTGAAGGGATTCATTCCTGTTTTGGATAGTTTCGGATTCGAAACAGATCTAAGGACGTTTACGCAAGGCCAAGCTATGGTTCATGCGGTGTTCGATCACTGGAATGTTGTGCCTGGCGACCCTCTGGATAAGAACATCATTCTACATCCACTGGAACCCAGTCCGCCACCACATTTAGCGAGAGAGCTGCTTATCAAAACTCGACGACGAAAGGGCTTGTCAGAAGATGTTTCTATCAGTAAATTCTTCGATGATGGTATGAGGGCGCATTTGGTGCAGGATCAACCCATTGATGCCGCGTTGCAGTGAAAAGCTGCACCGATGTGGGAATTCGGCGTCGCGCGGTGAGTTTCAAGGGATTGCTAGCTAGTTAGCGGCCTCCAAGCTGCTAAGTTATTGTGCAAATACCCCTACAAGGCATTTGCGGTATAGATACCTAGCGTTAGGCCTTGAAGCGATGGAGCGGAGCCGTTGACTCTCGTTTACATCGTCTCGCGAGTTCGTTGATTAGCTCCATGAGCGTTATTGGAGTTAAACCCTAAACTCTCAAGATAATGAGCTTTTCTGGTGCAGAGCAGCCTGTGCCCGTGTGGTGTGTAGTACTAGTAGTACGTACTCCAGTTCGGAGAACGAGTGCCGTGGCCTCGAGCTTGGAGTACAGTACTTGCGTACGGGCACACTGCAATTTGTATGCTCGGAACTCGGAGTTCTGGTACCGGTACATAGTTGCTGGTAGTTAGTAGTGTGAAGTACAAGTTGCTAGTATATCCTGCACGATACTCCACGGGCACAGGGGTTAAGTACTAGGTACAGTACGCGTACTGCGAAACAAGGCCGATGGGGGTTGTATCGAGCTCCAAAAACGAGGTATTCTGTTATTTATATTTGAATTTGACAAAGTGGCTTCACGAGTAACGGCTGGGTATGGCAACGAAGGTTCATGATGTGGTAACAGTGCCACCTTTTCGCCATTGCAAACTGAGTTTGCGTTCTTAGACGGCCATGACATCCAACGTTTTCCCCGACTTTCCGCATTCCATAGATAGTGGTGAGTATTTTGAGATCGATTGCTTTTCAGATTACTCCAATGCATGTTTTTGTGACCCCGTTTCTGACTTTCTCGATCGTAACGATAGAACCCACAGAAAATTGGTCGGTTGAACATGTCTTGCAATGGCACTTGTTGCAAAGTCACGCATTGACGGATCAAAAACATGCCGAACTGGTTGAATCTCTGCAGCGCCAGTTTGAAGAGCGCAAACAGGAATTGTGGAGAATCATGGAGTCTGATGAAAACGTCCCATCCGTCTCGTCGTCGAACGTGATGGTTGCCGCTCCATCTAAAGGAGCCAAGGCATATAATGCCGCGATTTCCAAACAACCATTTGCAACCTTGAATACTACTGTCATCAAAAAAGTGCAAGCCATTCATATTCAAGTCACCACAGGTCCACATACTGGTATGACTGTGACAGTGCAGCCGAAAGCCAACACTGCTTGCTTAGTTGGCCGATCGGCCGGCAAAAAGTTTCGAGAGAAGGGAGTTAGTTTGTCCAAGGATAGTGAGGTTTCAACCACCCACGGAAAGTTCGAAATCATATCTGGCAAAGCCTATTTTACGGATGTCGGATCGACGAATGGTACTGTTTGCAAGGATCGAGCGTTGGCTACAAATGAGGCATTCTTGTTGGAAGAACCTGTGGAATTGATACTTGGTGGATCGACGTTGCGCATTACACTTAGCTAGGGACGATTCATGAAAGAGGGCAATATTTTAAGGGAGCACAAAAACATATGAGTCGTCGTCTAATTGTCATTTACGTGAACTGCTATTACGCGTTCCTTTTACAACAGAAATCCATTGAACTTGATCCCGACTCGAATCTTGGCAGCTTGCGCCGCAATCTCTGCGACACCCACGGCCTTGATGGCAGCATCCTCCAAGTCGTCTGCCAACGTCATATGGAATCCGCATCCTCAATCAGGGTCTTGGCTTCATTGACATTTGTACCCTGCAGACGAATCACGATAGGCTTCGAGAGACCGATTTTTGGCAGCATTGATGATTCCAGTCGCAATCACGTCACATCTCATGATACCTCCGAAAATGTTGACCAGGATTGCTTGGACGCGAGGGTCCGCGTTGAGAATTTCAAAGGCTTTTGAACCTGGGTTGCGTTAGCACCTCCGCCAACGTCCAAAAGTTTGCTGGGCTGCCACCCTTTAGCTGAATAATGTCCTGGCAGAAGCGACAGAAGGCAACCAGTGAGTTTCTTCCTCGTCCCCGAAATTAATCTCACATAATGTTTTATCATCTGTTTGCAAGACACACTTACCATGGTGCTCATGGCCAAACCAGCTCCATTCACCATACATCCAATGTTTCCGTCCAATCCAATGTAGTTCAGATCATATTTGCTCGCCTCAACTTCTCGCGAATCTTCCTGAGTGATGTCACGGCGGGCAAAGATCGTGGACTGACGGTATTCGGCATTATCGTCGAAATTGACCTTGGCGTCGCAAACGACAATATCGCCGTCTGGTGTCTCCGCCAATGGGTTGATTTCGACTTGCGTGCAATCGCAGGAAACAAACATGTTGTAAAGATTCTTCATCAAAGCGACGGCCTTGTCATGTGGTCCCGTGCCCTCGTCAAGGCCAAGGTTCTTCGCCATTCGGACGCAGGTATCATGCTGAATGCCCTTAATCAAATCAATTGGTTCCGTAAAGATGACTTCCGGATTGGATGCGGCAACGTCTTCAATGGAGGTTCCTCCTCTAGGAGATGCAACCAAAACAGGACCCTGTGAAGCGCGGTCCATGAGGATAGAAAGGTACATTTCTTGCCTCATGTACATGCGTTCCATCAAAAACACCTTGTTGCAAATGATTCCGTTGGGTGCTTGCTTGGTGACCAATTCTTGACCGAGCATGGCCGCAGCAAACTCACGGGCTTGGCCGGGCTTGGTAACCATGTGGACGCCACCCTTGAAGCCGTTCTTGAAGGTACCCAAGCCACGGCCTCCTGATAGAACTTGCGCTTTGATGACGACATCCTTAGGAGTGGATCCGGCTGAGGAATTCAAATAAGATGAGCATTTCAGTACGTGAGAACAATCCGAAGAATTATGAAAGAACTTCTACTTGTGGAGAACAATACACATAAGGCAAAGAGACAGAAATAATGTTGAACGTACGCTTGGCAAACTCCTTCAAGTAAATATTTTCGGCTTCTTCTGGTGTCGATGCCACAAACCCTTTTGGTGTAGCAATGCCGTGAGTGTTCATAATCTCCATCGAAATGTATTCATGGACATTCAAGTTACGGACGGCTCCCAGAGAAGGAGCTGCCGTTCGACGGGTTGCAATGCGAAGAGAAGAGTACATTGTCGTTTTCTGTCGTTCGGATGTGCGGCGTTGACTGGCTACAGCGTACCGATGATGTGTGTGGAGCCTGTTGGCGAGTGCAGTCGCCTTGAGAATCAAGAATGGAATGCCTGCACTTTTGTCAGTTGGTGATGGAAGTTCTTCCTTGTACACATGTGCAGACCGAAGATTCCTGTAAGGATATGCAAACAATCAGCAGCTGTCACGGTGCTATTGTTTTAGCCGTGACGCGAACCCTCACCGGAAACAATTGTTGTGTGCAGATGGCTCAACAACGGTCCGCCTTGCGAACCGCAAACAGGTACGAGTACGCCGTCCTAGTAAATGAATATGCATACCTTATGTCCATACACTAATATTACTCTATACTCCAGTACACTCCATACTCCATACTGTACTCCATACTCACTGCGACCATGCTGCATCTTGCATGCTGTGCATGCTCAATATGTCCATATGTCATATGAAATAATATGAATAAACCTGTACTACGGTAGAGTACCAGGTACTACCGTAAATTGCGCCCATTAAGAGATGGGGAATGTACATGAATCACTTTCAAAATCTCTTAATTACCACAAACTTTTAATTTTTGTATGTACAAGATTCCCGACAGTAGGAGTAGTCAACAACTAGTATAGCATCTCTTAATCACCACAACATTGCGTATTTTAGGATGTACATAAGATTCCGTCAGAATTCCGTCAAAATCTCTTAATCACCTTCATCTCTTAATAGAGAGATCCTCTTTTGAATTTTTACAATACAAATTTACAAAACTCCGGGACCCAGTACCGGTTCTGGGTCCTCAGCTTCGTAAAATTGAGATTCGATTTTCCCTTAACTTCATGAATTTTGGGGTCCTTTGGTAAATTTGAAGCCCGAATTTCCCTTCGACTTGACACTGAACAAATTCCGTTCCACGTGTTTACTTCGTTCGGAAAGTACCTCCACGTGGAAAACAATATGTGTATATCAGCGTACGTTCTAGTAGTTTGTAGACTTTTCATCGTGCGGCGCGCTCTGAATTGAGGCGGCGCGCTTTGGCATGTCCCTGGAAGTTCGCGAACACAAAAAACTGTATCTTGTATCATGTCCTCATCGGAACTCGACGATGACGTTTGCCATTCCGATGTGGTTGTTCTAGAACAACCACATCGCGATGTAGGTCATTCGATCGCCCTTGTTTCGGGTGATTCAACGGAAGAAACGACATCTTCCTCCGGCAACGTGGACACGAGAAACTTGGCGTCTTCGTCACGTGCTCGATTGAGGTGATTGCCCGCGTCAACAGTCTCAACTGTCAAGAATGGAAGGGTCATGCAGGTGGCTCCATTCTTGACAGATCCCACAAATTTGATGGACATCATGCTTGTGCGGCAGTTGATTGCAGACTTACCGTTTGAGGCTCCTCATGGGAAGAGCATGGCAGCCTGGGCAACAAGTGCCAAGTATCTGAGCATATCCACGGCTCCGGATGGAAATGCAGTGTTCCCTTCAGTTTGCAATGGGCAATGGGCGTGATCACTTGAAGAGTCGGTTCCTTTAACATGCCATTGAATTCTGGTTGCGATGAGGATCCATCAAGTGAGAAGCTAAATGCTGGCGGCACCAAACAATGCAGCGATGACATACACTCCTTGGCCACTGCAAGAGCCTATGATGAAGAAGAGAAGGCAGACACCCGTCACAATGATGCAATGGGTTATCTAACTGTAGAACAGCTTCGAGGTTTGAGAGGTTGAAAGATGAAGGACGTAGTACCCAACTGTGCGTCGCCAATGCCGCTAACAATGACATACTCATGGCTTTCAATGAAGCCATGGCCGAACGACAAAGGTAGCCGCAGTAGTGATGAGTAGCCAATCTAGCTGTCCTTTTGTAATGTCTAAGAGTTAGGAGAGGGACAACTGATAGACTCTACACGTTGCATCTCCGCACCAGTCAGGAGTGTTAGGAGTTAGGACTGGCATTTAGGTGCAGTCTACATGTGCATAGAAACAACGAACAATTGTACTGGTACCTACCGCTACTACTAGTAGGAGTACTGAGAATAGCAATCAGTGGTACTTGAGTACCAGACAAGAGAAATTTCGAAGGAATCTGAGTTGTGAAATTTATCTTGTTTTTTCTAAAAAGAGGACATCAATTTTACACTGTAAATTACAGGAACAAGTTTACACAAATCTTCGTAAGGTTACGGGTTCCGTACTGTAAACAATAAAAAGAGGATCTCTCTAATGGGCGCAATTTACGGTAGTAGACGTGTACACCAATCTCCAATGGAGCACTCGAGTACTTGTATTCGTACCTGGTACCTGAAGTTGTACCGGTACTGCATTCCGAGGACTGGAATATGGTTTTTCGATTAGTAGTCGCTTCTTTCAGCAACTACGGTAGACCATGCGAACTGTGAACGGCATACTTTAGCAGGAGGTTCCCTTGTTTGGATTCATTTCAACTCTGTACGTATGTACACTTCCGGACTGGATTCTAGATGATCTCACTTGTAAGGGTAGCATGGAAGCGCTTATATTCATGGTCGCATACCGTGCAGGTCTCGCGTCTCGTCTCACCCTATTTGTATGACGCAAGTCGCAACTACCATGGAAGGAATCCCGAAATCAAATGGTGTAGCGACTTGCAGCGTGCTAGAACGTCCCGATAATATTCAGGTCCGCGAGTAAATGCCTACCTTTCCTCGTCAGCGAAGAAATGGTGCGTGGGAAGCGTGGCGTGATAAACGAAATCTTGAAAAGGAATACGCTCACAAATTCACAAAATCACAAAGAAAAATCAGGAACACCACCACCACCATGCGCACCATATCTGCCTTCGATGCCTCTGAATCTCTTATTACCACGTATTCTGCGTGGACTCCCTCAACGTTGTGCTTGTTATGCCTCAGCTACCTCGCGGTGTACCGAATCCTACATTTTCGTCAGACAAACATACCAGAGAAAGGGAAATACAGGAGTGACGAGGAGGTTGATGACTGCGTTTTCGAAGCCGTGCAGCTGGAATTAAAGGTGCTCCCATCCAACTGTTCGTACACCACGCACGCGGAGGTCGACGAAGATGACGCCTTACCCATCGTGGTCAAGAAAGTGCGCCGTGACTCGCCTTCCCGCTGTGACCTTGATGCAGACTGTGCGCCAGACATTGATTGCTGGGGAACACGGCGAAGACAGAGAAAGCGTCGCCTGAACGAGTACATTGGCTATGCCGCAGTGTACTACATCTTGTCTCGGGTGGTGCGTCGTAAAATGAAGGTGTAATATAGAATTATCAATTTTGGAAGTTACATTTTGCAATGCTGATGATCCGGCCCTCAATTATTTTCTTCAACCTCCGCGTCGTCGTCAGTATCAGCCGACACGTCGTCTCCAAGGATTTGTTCCTCGTTTGGTTCTTCAGCATCGACGTTTGCTTCTTTTGTGTCATCATCTACGTCTCCGGCATCATCGTTTCCTTCTTCAGCATCATCATTTGCGTCTTCAGCATTGTCATTCGAGTCATGAGCATCCTCGGGATCCTCCTCTTTAGCCGGAGATGGATCCTCAGAGTTGCTATCCTTCTGATTTGCATTGTTTCCCAAAACAGTGGTACCTTCAAACATGAGGGTGCCAACTTCACTGCGTTATCTGACTTCTCACAAGTTCGTTCTTGTCCCCATTTAGTTACTGTCATGTCCCCAAAATGATCGTAGATTTCAACGTCAAATGCCCTTGTGCATTCGTCGCCATCCATGACTTGGAGTGTCAACCTGATATTCATTCCAGCAACAACCTGTGTCAAAAGAATGATTGCAAAGGTGAATTCTGTGAGACTGGCTGAACATTCCAGCATTCATTTGCCACTCGTAAAAAAACAATCATTCACACATTACAGCATACATAGTCGTACCTGTATTTCTGCGCTTTCCACTTGCAACGTCACATTAGGAGTCTCGTCCAACACAATTCCAGGGTAAGGCGATTGCAACGCCAGAGCTTCCTTCGTGAATTCGACAGCGCGCACCACGAACGGGTCATTCACATCAGCATCATGGTAGGCTCCCATACGCATGCTACGGTGGTATTGTTCATGGTGCTGGTGAGACTCGACCGTTTGCATTGTCAGGAGAATCAGAAGAACAGAAGCGATAAGGAGGAGCAGGAGAGTAGAAGTGATAGAAGAGGAGAATAGTAATCTCATATTTGTCAAGTGTGGAATTGAATGCAATCGTGTTCTGATGAACCAGTTCCTGTTCTTCACGGCCTCTGTCAATGAGAAATGAGAAGCGGGTCTTGCTTCCTTTGAGGACAGCGCATGTGTGACCCATTTCCCTCGTACAAGTATGATTCCTGCTGGTACGAGGTACAAGTACTTGTATCTGTACACGCTCGCATGTCGCATGTCCATGTCGCATGTGCATTTGAGGACCTCTGGTACAGCATGCGTGTACAAAGTACTGGTACACTGGTACTAGTTCCTGGTGCTATTTGCTACTATCGTAGAATGCATATAGTTGGTGGCTGGTGGAAGTCGTCGGAGTTCGACATGCTGAAAAATGAAATACGTGTTCTGCACTACGAGTAGACCAGTCTCCAGTACACAGAGGTAAAAGTACTCCGAGTTTGGAGAATGAGGTTCGGAGTACCAAAGGTACTATCACTGTACACTCCACACTACTGCAGATCGTTGTACCAAAGTACTACACTTGAGAAGTGTGTACGATTGGACAACTGCTATGAGCGATGACGACGGGAACCATTGGACGCCATCATCACTTATCTCAGGCACAAACTAGCGACCAACACTCCGTCAGTACCTCTTCTTCCGATCTCATACCTACGCAACGCTAATTTTCAATTGGTGTCTTGGAGTGAATGAGTCTCCAGAATCGAAAAAGTATAGAATGAACGCTTCGAGCGACCTTATGGTTGTAGACGCCGTTGCGGTTCCTCCTCGCCCCAGAAATCGATTGCTCCGAAAGGCTCTCTGGGTCAATACCTGGTTGCTCTTGTCGCTGGCAGTAGTCTCAAAGCAACTTTCTGCGGCAAAGGCCAGCAATTCAGTCAATATTGATGCGCAAGGCAATCCATTTCCAGAATCACAAGAATTGGAGGTCTCTGACGACTACGACATTGATCATGGCGTATCGTGGACCACGGAAACCCTCCTAAATGGAGAGATCAACGATGACGACAGTCGAGGAATTATTGTTGTAGCGACCGTGGATGGAAGTATCGCCGGTCTCTCACGTCAAACGGGTAAGGTTCTGTGGAAACAATCTGGTATTTGTCTAATGGAGGCAGACCTCCCGGCAAACGACGATTCCACCAACAGCACAGACTCTTCCAAAGTACTTAGTCCCCTCGTCTCTACCACAACAACCACTAAATCAAGCTCCCACGATTCTCGAACGGCCGCTGTGCCCTCGGTTGATGGCCGGGTCTTCTTGACGGCCGGTCGTGACAAGGAGCTCACGGCAACGTCCACGCTCAAGGAGTTGGTTGCGCGAGCCCCCTTCGTCGACTCCCGAGGTCGATTTTACGTCGGATCCCGACAAGCTACCGCAGCAGCCATGGACCGAGACACGGGAGAAATCTTGCGGGTTGTGACGGGGGGCGATGTGGCATCGTCGCAAGACGAGGGTCCAGACCTTCAAGGGAGGAACATTGTTTGGGTGGGCCGCGTCGATTATTCGATTTCCTTGTTCGATGCCAGAAGTGGCGCTATGGATGTCAAATTTTCTAGCTCGGAAATCATGGGTGTTCGAGATATGATGGTTGATGATATTGAGGATATTCGCTCGCAACCTCACGCACCTCGCCTGATGCTTCCGACGAAGGAGGAGGCCAAGAAACAGTTAGCCATGCTAATCGCGACGCCGAATGGGAACGTTGCGCTCCGGAACGCGCACACAGGAGGTATTGACTGGGTGTCTGACGAAACTTTTGATACTCCTGTTGCTTTTGCGTTGGAGGCGTCGACTGGAACTTCGCTAGGTGTGGATATCTTACCGGATGCTCCTTTACCCGATAGCTCGCCTGAATATGTAGCACGGCAATTGGAACGGCAAATGGATCTGATAAAAGCCTCCGAAGAACCTGAGCAGACAATTGTTGGTGCGCTATCGAGTGGACAGCTCTTCGCCATGCCGCTTGGGAAACGACTTTCTCAAGCCAAGCTTGTGACATCGATTGGTTTGCCCCATTCGACCGCCCCGGCCTCGTCAGCTGTCGGATCGAAAGCAATAGGTAGCAAGCTTCCTAATCTTGCAAAGACTCCGGCGACAGGAACCTATTCTCACAAGTCTGACGAACATTCCAAGGTCTCCGCTCTTGCTAAGAAAACCTGTGGACCAACGAACCCTAATTTCCCTGCATGTTTGGTAGGTGGGATTCACCACAATCATGATTTTGTGTCCAGCTTAGAAGGATCCTTTCTAGACAGTGATGGGACTGCAGACCAAACAGCAGTGCTACCCTTTCAACAGATGCATTCCATGCAAAGCGACCTCTTGGAGCTACAACAATTTCGCAAGAATAAGCGTAATTTCTTCAAGTTAATGGAATCCTGGCTTCCACCCACGATGGCCCTTCTCTTTGTCTTGGCATTTGACATGGGAAGACGAATCAAGGCAAAGAAGCGAAAAGAGAAGGAGACTGCGATACAGCCAATGGCATCTCTCGAAAGTACGAGCGCCATCGCTGAAAGCAGTGTCAACGGCGATGGAGTTCGAAATGTTGGTGTCATTCAAGTCACTGATGACGTTTTGGGCTTCGGAGGTCATGGGACTGTTGTCTACAGAGGGACGTTGGATAGTCGACAAGTAGCCGTCAAGAGAATGCTGAAGGCCTATCACGCGAGTGCTGACAGAGAGATCTCGCTGCTCATTGAAAGCGATGGGCACCCCAATGTTGTTCGATACTTTCTGAAGGAAGTCAAAGGAGACTTTGTATATTTGGCTCTAGAATTATGTGATATGTCGTTGCACGATTTGATTGCGGAGCTCAGAAGGCATTCAGTGGAGTCCGGTCCCTTGCAGCACCCCCAGCTAAGGGAAACTGTCCAGGCGACTTTATACCAAATTGCGTGCGGCGTTCGGCACTTGCACTCTCTGAGGATAGTGCATAGGTAAGTAGTACTGTGCGCGACTTACTCATCCGATCAACGAGCGAACTAACGCCTCGATGTTGTCAACAGGGATCTCAAGCCAGCCAATATCTTGCTGGCTTGGTCAGGACGAACGAAAGTCAAAGCTGCTTTCACGCCCGACGGACTCAAAGGCGAAGACGAGTTTATCGTTCGCTACGAGAAAGGAGGCTACATTGCAAAGATATCTGATATGGGTCTTGGCAAACAGCTTGCAGGGCAAAGTAGCTTCGGACTGAGTACGTTGGGAGCTGCGTCGATTCAGGGATCGGTGAATGGTTGCGAGTCACGTTTGGTCGGAGCTGGGCCAGGAAGCGTCGGATGGCAGGCGCCAGAAGTCATGGCGATTCGATGGTCTGCTGAATCGTCGTCTGTCAAGTCTGGTGAAAGTAACTCTCGTACTGACTCGTTAATGGAAACATCTCCTCTTGATGCCGCGATGTCTTCTCGAACTAGTCGTTCCGTGGACATTTTTTCACTAGGGTGCATTTTCCATTGCACCCTCGTCCCTGGAACTCATCCGTTTGGAGATTGGTACGAGCGGGAAGTTAACATCATGCGTAACAAGACGTCAACAGAAGAGCTCCTTGACATATCACCGGATGCGCACGATCTAATTACTGCCATGATTTCCAGGGATGCCACTCAACGACCCACGGCACAAGAGGTTTGCGAGCATCCCTTCTTCTGGAGTCCACGGAAAAAGCTGGCGTTTCTGTGTGACATTTCTGATCGAATCGAAAATGACGCCCAATTGGTGGAGCAGGGCAAAAAGGTATCCTCTCGATTCGCTGCAAATGTCTTTGCAATAGAGAGAAATGCGGCGCAAGTGGTTGGCACAGCCTGGGATCAATCCCTCGACCCTGATCTGATCAGCAATGTGTCGAAATTTCGTACCTACGATCCGTCATCTGTACGAGACTTCCTCCGACTCATCCGCAACAAACATCATCACTATGATGAACTACCGGGACACGTCAAGGTGAGAGTTGGTCCAAATCCAGACGGCTTACTTTTATACTTCGAAGGTCGCTTCCCTAGACTCTTGATGCACTGCTTTAGCTTGAGCAAAGAATTCCTTGATGCCGACGATCCCTTGGCGCAGAAGTACTCGATTCCAACGCCAATTCTTCCTAGGCGGAGACTTGAAGCGAAGGAATTAGCAAACGTAGGCGAGTGCGACGATTTCCTCGACAGGGGCGAATTCCGGACCCCCGAAGCGAATATTCAGGCTAGCACGGACACCTACACGCACCAAGAACGCAAATATGAAACGTTCGACACTCTCAATGGTGCGGTGCGCGATGACAATTTTCTTGTAGAGAGTACCGAATGTCAAGTTGCCACCGACACAAATCACGTCGTCGACATGGAAAAAGGACAATGGGACGCGACAGCGCCTCTTCTCCCGGATGGGGATATCGTTATCTGGGACGGAAGCACGGCCGCGAAGACTTTCAAAAGTCGCGGTTGGTTGCGTGCTGATGACGAATGGATCAGAAGAGGTGATTCAAATCTGAAGAAGTTAGATGGCAACCTGGCCCGATGCGCTGATGATTCAAAGTTTCGCACACGTTTGTGCAACCATTGGGATAGCAGTTTAGGAACGTTTTGCCCAATGCAAAAACGAAATAAGTGTATTTTTGCGCACGGTCCGGTCGAGTTACGTGTCAAAGAAGGCAAAAAATCCAGATGGGGAAAGCTTGTTGATGCGAATGGCAACAACTCGAACCCTAAGCACTCAGGTGGGGAGGATACGTATGGGGCCGCTCGATCTATTGAGGCAACAAGGAAGGAAGAAGGGAAGTGGAATACGGGTAAACTGGCACCAGGAAAAGCGAAACCAAAAGCAAATCAGACGCCTGCTAGGAACTACGGGAAAACTGACATGGTATAGAGAGAATTTATAATGCTCATGCGGATCACTTTCACCCACCTCTTCCACGGGAGGTTCCACGTCCTCCATCCGCCCTCTAGAAGTGAAATGACTCGAATTCTTTTTGTACTCGAAGTCCTATCATGGCATAAAATGGCGTTGGGTGGAGAAAGTGGAACTATTCATGCACAATAACGTCCTCCCAACGACAGTTGCCTTGTTGGCTCCACCATCTTGGAGCAGGAGGCAACACCAAACCAATGACCAAGTAACTTTTGCTCATGCGGGAAAGTCCCAACCGGATCCTATTACAAGACAGCTCATACCAACTTCTTCTGCTCATTGCCCCTTTAGCATTGGATAGCAAATCTCCAACTTAGAATCCCGAACAGCAGCAAGGAAATCATTTACCTTCTCGGTCTCTGCAACTGGCTCCTCCTAGAACAACAACTAATTATGTGCCTGCTGGTGCCTTCTCACCAACTGCTGGTCATAAGAGAACTTCTCATTGCCTATGAATAAGATTGTTATTACCATCGAATATGTCATTGTCTTGTTTGTTCTGGCAATTGCAGATCTTCCCTCAGCCTGAGACTTTGAGGCCTTGAAGTCAGCACAGAATGGGCCAACCCGGTCCCTCGATAATTTATGAATTGAGGATGTCAACAGCTGCTTTTTCCCATAATGAATGAATTGAGGATATCAAATGCCTGCTTGCTATTGTGCGAGAAGGTTTGACCCTCCAGGATCAACCAAGAAGTTGCCATCAAAAGAGTTCCAGTCATTGCGGGTAAGGTCATCAAGGGCAACCTCATCATTGTCACAGATGACATACTAGGCCAATGGCATTCCAGCTACAATGCTGCTCCTGTGTTG
>JAKSYS010000731.1:0-29534 GCA_022925895.1 Fragilaria crotonensis | reverse complement strand
ATATATGTATACAATTCTCTTACCTGGTACTGGTACCGTGTGTTTGGGTTTCGACGTTCGACACTATGCATACTACAGCTGGTTTTCTGTTCTAAAATCCGGGCGCACGTCCCAGTATTAATTCTACGCTAGACCGATTTCACTGCCAATATGACGTCACGAGGGCGGGACTTTGTCGTGTTGGAAGCAAGGCTTCCACAATGAGATTTTCAAGCCGTCGTTTGCAACATTTCCATTCTAATCTATAGATTTACCTCCTGCAGTCACCTTCCTATGTAACTCAGTGAACCTACTGTTGGTGATAAATCTATAGATACAATGGTTGACAAAGGTAAATATGCTATTTTGACTGATGCCGTCATGCTACTTCGAACAGACATCACGTATGGTCCGAGATTGTCAAATTGCTGGCTTCCTGCATCAACTTGGGCTGAAGCTTTAGGGAGATTTGATGTCAATGCGTCCCTTGGCGTCATTGATGTAAGAAGGTTCAATACAGGGATGTCCAAGTCGGCTTCTTTCGGAGAATTGATGCACCGATTTGATGGATCAAACACAACAGGAGTGTTCAGAGTCACATACAAGAACACATTCTATTACTACTTCACAGAGAAATCAAGGCAGATACGGTACCCATGTCCACTTAACAGTGCATGGAACGAAAAAGTAATGGAAGCAGCCGCAAATGTGCTAGTCATTCCAAGCACAAGATCAAGACCCGCTCTCGACACAATGATAACTACACCTGTCAACACGGAGGCTACAACGGGAGGAAGGATCGGAGACATTGTTGAGCAATCACCGAGCAAACGAGCAAGGATAGGAGATACTGGTGCGGCCGCTGTAATGATTGCTGCTGATGCTTCTAGCTCAAGTTACTGGCCATGTAGCCCAGAGGCATACCGAGTGTTCAAACCACCAAAGAAACATGGGACAACGAATTGCGAGGATGGGAATGATACTGATTTCGATTCTGAAACTCCAATGGAAGCACTTCAGAGAAGGATTGTACTGCTTCAAAGCGTTCATGAGGAAGAAAAATAATTGGAGGAATGTTGTGCAAGGTAGAGATATCGACAACGTGTGTACCAAAGCTGAGATATGCGCTGTCAGGCAAAGGGCGACGTTTCTTTGTTATGCGTACCGATTGGCTCTTGCAAAAATGAATGAATGGACGTGGCAAGACTGTTGCACTGAATCTTGTAAGGTATTGAACACTGTTGGTATGACGCAAGCAACCTTCTATAAAACCATCGCAAATTGGAACATTGTGTTCCGTAATTTTGAATGCTTCCCAAACCCAAACTTGTCTGTTCAGTGTGGGAAACGACCTCTTCCTCGAGTTCTCGAAGTGTTTCCATGCGCAAAGGAGCAGATTGTTGCATTTGGCGTCGAGAACTTGTCACATCTTTCAATTGAAGCAGTCTATCAATTCGTTCATTCGTCTGTAATCCCAAGGCTGGCTGCGTTGTGGAAACGTGAATCGGTAGTAGACGAAGATACTGCAGAAACGTCAACATTGAGTACAAGTACTACAGCCATTAATCCTACTAGCAATCCTGTCGATGTCGATCAAGATGAGGATGATATTGCGCTATTCCTTCGCGCACATAGACTTAAAAACATGAGCTTCACAACAGCATGGCGCTGGATGCGATTACTCGGATTCAAGTATGATACGAGAAGGAAGAGCTTCTACGTCGATGGCCATGAACGTGAAGATGTTGTCGCACATCGAAATGCATTCTGCAAGAACTACCTTACCGTGCTTGAGCCACGTTGTCGGCGTTGGATTCAGCTTCCACTCAGTGAAGCTGCTACGATCAAGACCTTAGACACAGATTTCGGACATCATTACTATGATATTATATCTGATGAGACTCGGGTTGAGTTTCACGTTGACTATTGGAAGAATTGCATATCAAGAATCAAAAGGGAGAAGAGGCAGCGCGAGATGTTGAAGCAAAAACAAGCATACGAGTGTCATCATCAGTCAGGCCCTTGATGATTATTGGTCAAGATGAGTCTGTCTTCGCGCAGTATCTACTGTCCTCCAAACAATGGGTTGGGCCAAAGGACAAGTGCCACTTCTGCCCAAGTCGGAGGGCGATGGGTATATGCTTTCTGCGTTCGTGTCACGCGAATTCGGCTTTGGCAGGCAGATGACAGAGGATGAGTTACAAAGAGTGAATATGGCAAGGCAAACAGCAGCTCTCGGCGGTGGAAATTACCTCGATACAACAGCTGCGATGGAAATCTTGGGAACAACGAGGAAGCCGATTTTGTTGGAATCCCCCTTCGTAAAATACTTGTTCATCGGAATCAATAATCAGGGTTATTGGAATTCATACCACATGAGTCTTCAGCTTGAGGATGTGGTTGATTGCCTACGAATCCTATATCCAAGCTTCGATTTTGTATTTTGTTCGATCATTCTCAGGGACACGCTCGCAAACGTGATGGTGCACTCAGTGCGATCAACATGCAAAAGAACTTTGGAGGATCAAAACAGCAGATGAGAGACACAGTCATAATGTCACAAGAGGGTTATCTGGGCACACACTCACCAACCCTGGGCATCGGAGACACACAGTCAATGGTATTCAATACTGACGACTGTGGCCCATGGTATTGACACCAGAGCAACGTGACTTACAACGTCATGATC
Organism: Fragilaria crotonensis; assembly: GCA_022925895.1. Taxonomy (NCBI): domain Eukaryota; phylum Bacillariophyta; class Fragilariophyceae; order Fragilariales; family Fragilariaceae; genus Fragilaria; species Fragilaria crotonensis. The sequence continues at coordinate 26,866 of JAKSYS010000731.1, read as the reverse complement.
GAATAATGGGGAAAAGAAGCAAGCCAATTGAAAAAACAAAGACCCTTCTTGAAGAGCTCAACGAAAAGGGTGTGACGCTCCAACAAAAACACGGGTACACTAAAGCCGAACTTCAGGAATTGGCAAGAAACAATTCAATCGAAACTCACAAAGAAGTCGACAAAATCCTATCTGGATGGGAAGGAAAATCTAAAGGCATGCTACAAGTTCTGTGGGAAAGAGGACTGATTGATCCAAGTGAGTTAGATAAATACACTGTCGACGGAAAGAAAGACACAATTTCAGGGAAGATTGACTTACGGTATTCCCTACGCCATCTCATCGCAGAGTGTGCTGATTTCAAGGATGAGGAAACGGCACTTCAGTACCTTGGATCTCAGCTGGGCATCACGGTACTTCTAACACCAAAGTTCCATGCCGAATTAGCAGGGGAAGGCATTGAATTTTGCTGGGGTCACGCAAAGGCTTTCTACCGACGGGTTCCTGTATCTCAAAAGAGGGGACGAGAGAATTTCAAACAACTTGTGAGAGATTCAACGTGTTCAATCAAGGAGTTGACCAAAGAAAGGATGGGAAAGTTTGCTTCGAGCACGCGCATATATTTGTACTTACCATCATCTTTTGAGAGTCAGCAGAGAATGAGGCAGCAAGGTCGTACCCACAACTTCATCGCCACAAGTATAACAGAAGATCAAGGACTTCTGTACTCCGAAATCAACGCCTGATGAAATTGTTCAAGTCTCACAGGTGTGCATTGGACTTCGATCGTGGCTTCGTCAACAGTGCACTCAAAGAAGCAAAGACAAGAAACGAGGAGGACGAGGTGTGATCATCATGTCGACAGAGATGGATTTTTATGGTCGCAGGAGACAGCTGCTACTAAAACTTGATAAAGGATATGGAAATAATATGCGTGCATGGTACGAATTGTACACAACCTACGTTCGGACGCTTCAACGAAAAACCAGCTGTACCAGGTACCAGCCCTACGACTTACTCTAGTCTCTAGGCAAAAACAACTGGTACTGGAGTACTCCAATGCATGGTACCGGAGTATTGGAGTACTCGTCCCACAATAGCGACCAAGGGAATTATGACCGAGGATGACCGAAAAATGGAAACGGCCTAGTTTTGCACCCAGCCGAGTTGACTGCAAAAATTTAAATGGGGCTTCGTCTACGGTAGACGAAGCCCCATTCATTACTGTAGTCAACTACAGAACCACTGGTCATCTCAATCCTCGTATAATCACTATTGGGTACCATGAAACCAGGCGCATCACAGCTAAATCAATCTCAAGTGCCCGAACTCGTGCGCTGTTCATAGAGAACCTGGGATTGAGGGCCATTGGTGACGGACCATCTGCAGGAATCATTGATTTTCTTCTGGGAACTTCCCATCAACTGATGGATTTCTGGATTCAGTTTGCGCAGTTATTGCTGTCTCCCATATGGCTGTCTCCCATATCCCATATCCCATGCAGTTTCGGCGACGACTCGGTCCAGATACACATTTGTCATTTGTGCGATAGAACAGCACCTCGAGTAGTCTATCTCGAAGGTACTATTAAGGTACCTGGTCAATTACATCATACCTGAGTACTCCGAGGACTCTTGTGCATCAGAGATCATACCTGTTGGTCAAGAATTCCATCACACAGGCGACTGACTCCGACACCACAGCGACACTATCCAACGCTTTTGATCTCTCAACATGCCTCCTCAATCGGCTTTGTTGCGGACCGCATTCCGCCAGTGGCAACAGCAAGTGCTATGTTGTTCGCAGAAGAGCAAATTCATGTCAACCATGAACAGTGGCAGCTTTGTGAATACAGTCGCTGGTACGTCCCGTACGAATACTACTCGTACAATGCAATCACACACACGATCGCAGGGTCGACGAGTCTTCTCCACGGCGTCGCAATCGCATGAACGAGTTCAAGAATCTTTCCTCAATGGAACCTCGTCCGTTTACGCGGAACAAATGTTTGAACAATATCAGCAGGATCCGTCGTCAGTACACGCTAGTTGGAAGAAGTATTTCGATAATCTTGAGCACGGCGTGGCCTTTCAAGAGACCGATTATCAAAACCCTACTACTGCTGCCGCGGCCAGAAAGTTGCGGTACGTTCGTTGCAATAGGTCGCACTTTCAACTTTCTAGTAACATCCCATCACTTACACACATTCCACATCTCTCGTGATACAGGACGCTGCACCCTCAGATTCTCTTGGGATCTCGCACTTGATCCGCGCCTATCAAGTTCATGGACATTTGGCTGCCCAACTTGATCCTCTGGGCATTCATACTCGCGATTCCTTTCCCTTCCGTCCATCAAACGTTGCCAACCTCGATAAGGACGGTTATCCAGAACAGCTTGGAATCGAGCACCACGGCTTCTCAGAGATCGATTTGGACCGCCCTCTCAACTTCAAAGGCACCAGTACCGGCGGCAACAAGGGGTATCTCGAAGAATTGGCGTCGGCCAATCAGAAATCCACTCTCCGCCTCATCCTCAAGGAACTTCGCAAGACATATTGTGGCACTCTTGGGGTCGAATATATGCACATTGGGGATCCGCACAAGGTTAATTGGATGCGAGAACGCATCGAGAAACCGCATTGGCTCTTTTACGATCAAGAGAAGAAACAGCACATTTACGAACGCCTCTGTTTCGCCGATACCTTTGAAAACTTTTGGCGCAGAAATTTAATACCACCAAACGTTTCGGTTTGGATGGTGGTGAAGCCATCGTTCCGGCACTTAAAGATGCCATTGATCGGGCGAGCGAATTGGGTGCCCATTCGTTCGTCATTGGCATGCCTCATCGAGGACGTTTGAACATTTTGGCAAATGTCATGCGCAAGCCCATGCCACTGATCTTCAGTGAATTCATGGGAACACATTATGAGTTGTCGGAGCATTTCAAGACGGATGGTGAGTGGGCAGTCAGCGGTGATGTCAAGTACCATCTTGGATCGAGCATGGATAGGACGTATCCAGATGGACGCAAAATTCATTTGAGTTTGGTGGCAAATCCAAGTCATTTAGAATGCGTCAATGCTGTGGTTGTGGGTAAGGCTCGAGCAAAACAATATTACTGTGGCAACAGGTACGTGTCTTTAGGCAGGGTGACTCAAGTCTTGAATCGCACGGCAAGCAACGATCAATAGCAACGTCAGATTCACACAACAACTGCTCTTTGTTCTACGTACAGACCAGAAGATGTCCGCAATGTCGTGCCCATTCTGTTACACGGTGACGCGGCGTTTGCCGGTCAGGGGATCGTGTACGAAACCATGCAGATGGCAGGTGTCGACGATTTTAATGTTGGTGGGACTATCCATGTTATTGTAAACAACCAAATTGGCTTCACAACCAACCCTATTCATTCTCGTTCTACGCCTTACTGTCTGACATTGGGAAGGCCTTCAACTGCCCTATCTTTCATTGCAACGGAGACGACCCTCTTGCAGTTTCGACAGCCCTCGAAACGGCAGTGGAATATCGTCATGAATGGGGCACAGATGTCATTATCGATATGGTCTGCTACCGACGTAATGGGCACAACGAATTGATCAACCCGCCTTTACGCAACCTCAGCTTTATCGTAAGATTTCGTCGCACCCTTCGACCATTGACGTCTTTGAGAAGCGTCTCATCGAATCTGGTGACATGACTAAGGAAGAATGCGCTGAAGTCCGCCAGTTCGCCTTGGATTCCTACGAGAGCGACTTGCAGGCCGCTAAGACCTACAAGAGGAAAGAAGACGATTGGCTATCATCCAAGTGGAAGTCGTTCAGGTCGCCAAGACAAATGTCTAGAATTCGCCCCACTGGCGTCAACACTGAAATCTTGCGCAAGATTGGGATCGTTGCCGGCACCGTCCCCCCAGATTTCAAGCTGCATCGTCAAATGGCTAAGATTTTCCAAGCTCGACGCGAAATGGCGGAACAAGGCGAAGGCATAGACTGGGGAACAGCGGAAGCGCTTGCGTTTGGAAGTCTTCTCCTAGAAGGAAACCACGTGCGAATTACTGGTCAAGACGTCCAACGAGGTACTTTTTCTCATCGTCATGCAGTGGTCAAGGATCAAGAGACCGAGTTGGAGTATGCTCCGCTCAATCATATTGCGAAGTCGGTGGATCCCAGCTCTCCCATTGAGCAAATGAAACCAGACCACCAAGCTGGATTCACCTGTCGTAACTCCATTCTATCCGAATTCGGTGTGTTGGGTTTTGAACATGGATACTCACTGGAGAATCCCAACGCATTGGTCATCTGGGAAGCTCAGTTCGGCGACTTTGTGAACGGCGCGCAAACAATGATCGACCAATTCATCAGCGCTGGAGAAGACAAATGGCTCCGTCAGTCTGGTCTAGTCATGCTTTTGCCTCACGGATATGATGGTCAAGGTGCAGAACATTCCTCTTGCCGTCTCGAGCGATTCTTGCAGCAAGTTGACGAGGATCCACATTTTGTTCCTCCCATGGCTCAAGATGAGCGCATGCAGATCCAAAAGACGAACATGCAGATTGTCAATTGCACGACGCCTGCGAACTACTTCCACTGCTTGAGGCGTCAGATTCATCGCGACTTTCGCAAGCCACTGATCGTCGCATCGCCCAAGAATTTGCTCCGAAACAAGCGCTGCGTGTCTAAGTTGGAGGATATGGCTCCAGGAACAACATTTCACCGTGTCTTGGATGAGACTGATGAAGTTATAGTCCAAAATGCAGAGAAAGTTACAACCCTCGTCTTTTGCACGGGGCAGATTTACTACGAGTTGCTGACGGAGAGAGAACGACGTGGCATAACCAATGTTGCATTGGTTCGTCTCGAACAAATTGCTCCGTTTGCCTTTGATCGAGTTGCTGAAAGCGCTGTCAAATACCCAAATGCGGAAATCGTTTGGGCGCAGCAGGAGCCGAAGAATATGGGTGCCTTTGCCTACGTCAACCCACGAGTCATGACAGCGACGCGCGAGATCAACAAGAACGAGAAGAGAGTTCGTTACGTCGGTCGACAGGTGAGCGCTGCTCCCGCGACGGGCATGGGAAAGGTCCATCAAGCCGAATATCAGCGCATTCTGGATGGTGTCTTTGGCCCCGCGAAGGATTCAGAAAGTTAGATGGTAGGTCACACATTGTCATGCTTTACTATAGGGCAACTGTATTGATGTATGAGTACACGGAGTACAGCAGGCCGGTAGGTGCAAGAGTGGCGGTCGTGGCAGGATTCGAGTCTAAGTAGCTAGTAGTACCACTCTACTAGTGGGCCTTGGCAGGGTGAAGTAATTACCCTTCACCACAATTTCAACAAGGGTAAGGTTACTACTATACAAGTTTAACTTTTACTATTACCCTAATAATGTACCATGTGTGTAAAACATTGAACTGTAGCTACTAAATAGCTAAACGTAAAAAATGTATTTGGCAATTAGTAGATATGATTGACGAAGAAAAAAGGGAAGAGGAGGAAGGACCATGTCAAGAATTATTCCAAGGAACAATGAAGAGCACTTCTTGTATTGCAGAGGCCTCATGCCGTATCATTGTGCTGGGTTGTTTGGTATGAAATGCATGGACAACTACCCATACACAAATTCAAGAGGTACCAAAGACAGGTATTCTCCCCAAGCATCTTGCACAACGCGACCTTCTTCCTAGATGGTTGCCTTGTATGCACACAAAGCAATGAAGACACACTGTTGATGGAAAGAGTTGCAACACAGGACACCAGATATCAAGCAAGACAATTCATTTCTCAATCAAGTGGCTGTTGTTGCAACCCGCTTGCTCATTGCTCAGGTGATGGGTTTCCTGACCACAAAGCAAAAAGTTGAATATGTGTTTGCAGACTGTAGATTGGGTTTGTATACAATCAAAAGACAGTGTTGGCAGAGGAGACAATAAAATTAACAACACATGAAGTCCTGTGGCAAATTGCATGACATTTAAGTCAAAACAACTTTGCCAACAATAGGATCTTCAAGGCCCACATATTGGTTGATGCTTGCAAGAATGATGCGCAGGGACTTTTAATTGCATGTGTCAATATTCACCACCAGAATGCTGTGACAGTGCTCCAAGTTTGGGATTCCCAGGCCAGGATGTACCTAATCCATCCAACCTTCCAAGAATCATCAGATACCATCACTGCAAACCGAGGAGGCTTGGCATCTGATGCTGCAATAGACCATATATATTCTGTACATGGATAGTGAACTTCGTTTACCAAGATTATCAATGCTTTTATTGATAACTACTATATGATAAGAAAGGGAGCCTAAATCCAAATCTAGTAGCAGTGCAGTACTAATGCCTCATTAATGCTGGTGATTCATACAGTACCGTGGTATTCTATGCGGGGTAGTCTGGAATCTGGAAGGTCCGGCCCATGCACGTTTCAGCCGTACCGTTTGGGGCAGTTGAGTTTGCGCGCCAGCCTTGCTCCGATTTGCTTGATCATGCGAGAATTTTAGCAATTGTAATGATCCATCCGAGCCGCCAAGGTTGCTTCATTGTAAGCAAATTTCTTGACAGTAAGCAAAATCAGTAAGCAAATCATGCCGGGAAGCAAATTTTGTAAGCAAACTTTTTCTGTAAGCAAATTTGATTTTTGTAAGCAATTTTTCTTTGCTGGTGTAAGTAAATTTTGTTTAGGTGTTTGAAAATTGGTATGTCTTTACGTAGAAAACACAGTCCCCGAAAGCAAATTTTGTAAGCAAATATCTGCTGACAATAAATTTGCGAGACCGAGCCTTAAGGGAAACAAAACTTGCTTCCACATAACTTGCATCAACTTTCGTTGTAGGTTTTGTGGAAACCCTTCCTTGCGTTTTTTAAACCAAACAAATCTTACCATACTAATATCTAAATTATCAACGCATGTATATCCTTTATTCTTTTCAGTAGAACATAGTAAGAGCACTACGAGCAGTGCGCAAAATGACCCTTGGAGTTTGGCATCACTTTGTTATTTACTTCATTGCACCATGTCGGAGCCACCTCCATCATTGCCACATACTGGGAAAACGAAGAAGGCGAGTCGTACAGGTGGGACAAATGTCAGCAAGAAGCTCCTCATGGAGTTTCAATCTCTCATCGCTTTTGCCTGTTATGATTCGCCTTCGATTGCGGGTGGCGGTGTTGCCATGACTGAACCTGTAATGGAAAAGCTCATGATGAAGCTTTGCTTTGGAGACAACGATGACGACGATATTTGTCTGTTATGCAGATCAATTTCTTCTTGGACTGAACAAGTTCAAAGGATTGTATGCATCTGCTGGGCCTGGTGGAAGGTCTCTTTCTGCAGTTGATCTCAGCGCCACTTTGGAGGCCACTCTCACAGTTCCTCCAAATTTACACCGACAAGGAAATATCCACATTTTTGTGGGAGATACCTCAATTGAGAAGAGGCTGCTTTACCAGAAGTCACTCACCAATGAATCCCCTATTACTGGGAGGACAATGGTTCAACTCGCAAAGGAAGTGCTGATGAATTATAAGAAGATGCAAGCACTCGTGATGTCGAGTCAATCGCCATACAAAGACTTTGCATCGATCCCTTCCGGAACAAATTATGATGACTATCTTAATTGGTGTCTTGGTGCCATGTTCCGTGAGGAGGCAACAGCTGTAGTAGGTAAGTCACATGGGCGGTTATTTGTTTTAAAAGCATTGCTGCGGCACACCATATGAAGACTAATCACGTCTCATGCCGAAACCGGTAGTAACAGAAATAATAACAACATTGAACAAAGGGAATCTACATCAACGTCTACGGATAGCGCAATCCTACAAGGTGCTGATGAATCTGACGTCACAGCACCGGTCCCTCACAATTACTTTTTCAAGGGATTTCTCGCATGGTCTCTTTGGGGTCACCTCCCGATCCAAGACGGTGCGATGATGAAGTCCTCGCTGTTTACGGAAGCAAAAACTGACACAGCATTTGGAAGAAATATCAATTCGCGCAGAGCAATGAAATCAGGAGGAATGAAGAAACCTTGTGAAGTTTTGGAAACGTCTGTGTCGCGTTCTCGTTCTGGAAGGAAGCGACAGGTTTCAGAATCTAGCGGACTGGCTGGCATCTAGCGGACTCGCATCTCCAACTCCAACAGAAGACACCGCCGCCGATGAGAAAAGCTTTTTATTTATGACGCAGACAATGGAGTTGTTTCAGTACGAGTTTTTGGAAAAAGAACTTCAGAAACAGAGAAGCATTGAGATTTGTATGGTGAGGGATGAGATTGCCTCCCTGACTCGGAAAAGTGACCGGTTGCATTCGGATTACTGCCGACTGAAGGAAGGACGAGCAGCCAATGAGGTGAAACAAATTATGGATGAGCACGAACGACGTATTTTGCTGCTTGAGACAAATTTGAAGAAAATACAAGAAGAGGAAATTGAAAGACGAAATGCGATGCTCAGGCAGCACCAACGCAAACTCGATGAGAACAACATTATGGAGCATCACAACAAACAAGTGAAAGTTGTTGACAAGCATCCCAACGTTGAAGAGGAGAATGATTTTTCTACAGAACCTCCGATGTCTGTTGTTGCTGTTGCATTTCAGCCACCGACGACAGCGGTAGCACAATCACATGTGGAGACTTCTCCAACAACACAACGAATGGACCTGGCTGGTCTGTGCTGAATGCTCCGTCAACACTACTTACAAGTGCCACAAATGCAAGCAATACGTCTGCACCATTTGTTGCTCGGAGAAGAGGAAATTGGAAATGTCATGGTGGTGTCAAGACTGTTTTGACGCCGAAAGCGTCAACAAGCAAGAAAAGTTTCGCGCCGCATGTTACGAAGAATCCGACGACGAAGATTATGGCGGTTCTACTGCAATTCTTTGATGAAGTTGAACTAATTATAATTAGGAAGATGTCGTACTGGTCTTAACTACGATTTTACTTGTCAATCACTGTCCTTGGAACATGTCGAGGTTTCAATGCAAGTCTTGTCGGCCATACAACCTTGTTGTTTTGGAAGGAAACATCAATATGCCCAATAAGAATTGATCGAAGTACCTTCAATGAAATCTCACTTACTGCAGTCCGGTCTCCAACGACATCGCTAAATTGAACTTCGCTTTCAATATTTTCGTCGCAATTCTCGCCATCATTCATATCCCCTTGTTCATGCTGGTATCCAAACGAGCTCCCATCGTATGTACAGGCTCGTAATACTTCATTTGCTTGGGTTAATCAGCCGAGGACGGATAGAATCAGGAAGATCACTTTCATCAAATTTGCCATCGTCCAACTCCCATTGCGATGGCACTCCATTGTTCCACCCAACACTTAGTCCATCAACGTCAAGTAGCATGTTGTGAAGCGCACAATACGTCATCCAAATGTTGTCGGCAATTTCAGTATTGTGCATTCTTATACCTGTTTTAGGACTCTCCACCGACCTTTCAGAATTCCGAAGGTGCACTCGACGTCCTTTCGCGAAGACTCTGACCATTGTGAAAATCTGATCTCAGCTCGATTCATCGAATTTTTGAGAGGCGGCACTGTAGTTGATCAATTATGGTAACCGTTGTCAACGATGATGTATGCACCTTTCATAGTGACGTCTCTTCCATCTTTAGTCGACAAGACGAACGACATGGAGGAGTTGAACTCACCATCTCTGAGTTGATTCATAAAGGAGTCAAAGCGTACAAGCGTTTTGTCATTCGACCAACCTGGGTGCCCTGCTGTAGTGTGCAAGATCTTGCGACGGTGATTAACGGTCAAGTTATAGGTACGAGTGGTAGTCGACATTTTGTATCCAAGATGAGCCTGCCTCAAGCCATATGAAACCTTCTCCAGTGGAACGTGTGTTGCATCGGTACTTCCAATGCAAGCAACCCGGGAAACCAGCGCTCTGATACTCCGACTCACAGTCTCGTAATTCTTCCAAAGTTGATGGCGCCGACACGTACTTTCGGTAGAGTTTCGTGGCTCCAAACTCCACAAACTTGTGAAAGAAAACCCATTGGACGTCCTTGTTAATGAATGTCGACTCCTCAATATCATCGAATGTCCAACCCCTACCAAGATAGCGCAAACAGCCCAACACTAAGAGCTCTATAGGACTGACTTTCCTGTTTGAGACTCCAGACTCTAACCATCGGAAAAAGCAATCACTAGGATCATCTTTTTCATCGTTGACCATCTGAAGCAACTTGAGATACGATTCATACGGCAATCGAAGTCGCCTTCTGAATGTCTTGGACCACTGAGCATTCTCAGGTTTTGGATCTTGAATGTATAGAATCCACCAAAGACTAACTCTTGGTGTGACTGAGTGAAGAACCCCAGTTGCTGGATCCGTAAAGAATTTTGGATGGCGGATTCGAGCTCGCTTCACGGGGGGTTTTAGTATATGTCGACGAACAGCCTTTGCCTTTCTCCTTCTTCTGGAATATTCAAACAACTGCACCAGCAACGTGAGAAAGCGAACATTTCTCTTGAAGACAGCCTCCTCTTCCTCTCGTTTGATGTATTCTTCATACTGAATAAGATTGAAAGAACCTTCTTCATTGTAACAGTCAGATTCGTCAATTGGGCATGGATCGCTTGGTCCCAAATCTCTGCTTGTTTTAAAAATGACCTGGTTCACCACAGTAATCTTCTTCTTCAGTGATTCAGTGAATCTCCTGCTCATCTTGATATGTAAGATGAATCAGAAGTCAACAAATGTCACTTGCGCAAGCAATAGCCCTACGTCAAGGTGTTGGCAGCAACAATGCGTCATTTTGAGATGATATCTTTCTTGGTTGCCTGTTGCAAGTTTTGTTGAAACCCGGACCCCACATAACTTGCAGCAAGTTGTGTGGAAATTGAGGAAGTAACCCGGTGCCTCAAAACTTGCAGCAATTTTTGTGGATCAGTTTTCTCACATAAGGACTGGAAAAAAGAAACTCGCTGCAAGTCTTGTTTTGGGGTGCAAGTTTGTTTACCGTAAGGATCGGCCGTGAGCAATTTCATTCCGTAAGCAAATTTTTTCCCTGAAAGCAATTTTTTTACAGACGTCAGCCGTGTCACCACCACGCCGGCACATCCAATTTTGTGCCAGCCAGACCTCGATCGGAACTTGTTTCCCTCCCGACGGGCGCGCATCTCCTCTATTCACGACTTCGCCCGTATTGCCCTACATCCTGGAGTCTGGAGTTGTCAGAGCCGCTACGCCACTATGGTATGAGATAGTCATCTGGAAGGTCCGGCCCAAGCACGTTTCAGCCGTTAAGTTTGTGACCGTCGTCAGATATGCGTCAGAGATTTTCCAAATTGTATGTATTGCGAGATTTGTAGCTCGATTGGTCGATGCAAACGAGCCGGCAAGGTTTTCTCCTCGTAAGTAAAAAATTGCTGACCGTCAGTAAAAAATTGCTGACCGACAGTAAATATTTACTGACCGTCAGCAAAAAATTGCTGACCGTCAGTAAATAATTGCTGACCGTCAGTAAATCTGATTTGTCTTTAAGAAGCTTTCGTGGACACATGGTATGTTCTTACGTCAGTAATTTCTTCTGACCGTCAGCAATTTCTTTCTGACCGTCAGCAATTTTTTACTGACCGTCAGCAAATTTTTTACTGACCGTAAGTAAATTTTTACTGACCGTCAGCAATTTTTCACTGACCGTCAGTAATTTTGCACTTTGCACCATTCACATGATAATAGCGCCAGCCTATGCTTCACGTTGCGTCACCAAGACTCAGAATGGATGCGATTTTCACCTCCAGGGTATCACGTGTTTTCGTCTTATTCACGATTCCCTAGGTATGGCCGGACCTTCCTGGTACATTAGTAGGAAGTGGTTACAGTGCTTGCTACTAGCTATCATGCTACTCCATCCACTCAGGAGTCGACTACGGTACCAGGTATGCATAGTAGAGTTTGTGGAGCCCGTCTGTGTCCCCTTTTCGAGCCGGTCAATCTTTTTTTGAGTAGGTTCTACATCACTGTCTCTACGAATACCATCCGGAGATGAGATTCTGGAGGTATATTTTTTATCCCATAAAAAGTACATGGTTGGCTGATATCTTGGTTAATTTCACGAAGTCGATTTATTTAGATCATTTGACCGGCTCGAAAAGGGGACATTGACGGGCTCCCGTTTACCGTTTAGCTCTTTAGTCGTCCTACTAGCAAACACTCCCTATGTGAAATCAATAGGAAGTCCTCTTGTCGTAGCCAGTTAATTGTATTCGTCGTTGCATCGAATTCAAATTCTGTCATTCAGTAGGGCAACGATTTACTATCTCTATACAAATCTTTGCTACTTAATTATACCAGATAGCTATTCTAGTTCCATAAATATTGTGTGAAGTGGCAATCAGGTTCGGACCTAAATGTCGTGGTGCACCTTGAACCTGTGGAGTTCAGACACTCGAATAAGTGTTAAGCTCTCGGCATGGGGGAATTCTGGTAATGTGCTTGTGTCGTACTTTCCGTTCTCGCACTTTACCCCGGGATATGACGACACTTTCAGCGCTTTCGAGCTGTGAAGTTGATGTCGTATTACGAGTACAACCTCAACGCAAAGCTCTGAGTCTCTGAGTATCGAAGTATAGGGTCGTCATGCTTCAAGTTACAGCAACCTCGGGCGTTCGAGCAGTGTGATTTTATGTTATAATACGAATACAACTTCCATTCAGAACTCCGCATATCTATGTAGTTTTCTGCCTTTTAATTGTAAGAGTCTTAAGTTCTCAAGTACCAGGTACCTGTAGGATAGGAATTCGTTCCAAGTCTCAGATGCCGACGTTTGTGAAGTTGTGACTCTTTCGATATATGTACATTATCAGAACTTGAATCGGTGTCGATGCAATCGCGTAAGATGACTTTCTTGGAGCTTCATACTCGTGGTATCCATGTTTCGAAGTTGAACAACTGCCCACGCACAGGCGTAGAACACGATTAGATATATATTATTCATACGTCATACGACTCAAGTGCGTAGAAGATGTATCTGGTGGGTACAAGTACCCTCTATACCATTTTCACACCTGTTCAACAATATGTGCGTTTGCACCTAATTTCTGTGTGTACTTGTGAAAGGCCCCGTCAGACTTCCAGTTGATTCTTATTTGCAGCGTGCAGCGTTATAACTCTGCATATGTATATTTGTTACGTCGATTTCACGCAGGTACATATTCGAGGAGCTCACACCCACCTTACCTGCTCCTGCTAGCCCTCGACCACGAAGGCCACTTTCTTCCTGTCATTCAGTTGAAATCATAACTCATTTCTAGAGCTTCTTGAAACATGAGACATCTATCACAGGAGCAGCTGGAGGACAGCATTAGCGATTTTTCAATTGACGAATCGTTTTTCTCCTCGTCTTCGTTTGACATGACGTCAAGCCTCGAGATGTCAAGCTTTGAGCTTAGCATGATCACCGACGACCTCAGATATCTCTTACAACAAACTGGTATCGACGAAGGGTCGTCATGGGAAGAAGAAGAAATTCCACGCGTTGCCCGCTCCGCCCAACCGTATAGCTTCTCAATAGAACCTGGGAAGAAGCGACAACAAACGGAATGTCACGCAGAAACAACTAAAACTACTCGTCCGACAAAGGTCTCATTCTCTACTGTGGAAACCAGGTCTTACGCCATAACCATTGGCGATCACGATTGCGAAGGGGGACTTCCAATCACACTGGACTGGATGTTCAACCCTCAATCAAAAATTGAAAATGTCGAGGGTGAAGATGAAGTCTACAGTCGACACTACCGGGCTCGAAAGCTCACACCTTTTGAACGGGCAATACGCTTGGCCGAAGTTGCTGGAATTGTTGATGCTGCCAATGGCAGAAGCCAACACAAGGAAATGATTGAACCTGTCGAGGAGGAAATGTCTATGGAGGAACTATTTCGAGATCGTAAGCCATTGGCAGTAGTGAGTCATGCAGCGTGATAATGCTACAAACGAACGTGGTGCACGTCCGAGCCATGTTCGTGTGGTAAAAAGGATAAATATATACTAGAGCGAAATCAGCGACTGGTTTACGTTTTATGCTTTGATGTAATACAAAGACTGAGTTGTATATCTGTGGGCTTTAGTCGACATATGTTCTGTTAGTGCTGGACCGGGACTGTATGCCTCTTTAAGCTTACGCTGCTGGAGTTTGGAATAGCTTGTCCCCTCAGGCCAGCACCATGAAATAACGTGACCCAGTAATCAATCCGAAAGCCATCGGTGCTCATCATATTAAAGAAGAGTTTAGAACTGCGAGTCGATGTGATAGATTCTACTGATGAGATTCATTATAATGAATACGACTTTGCCTGATAATCTCAAATCTCATCCAATGGTCTCTATGGATTCCAACCATCGCTTAGACCCGATTCCGTATGATTTGCAACCTTTTAAATCATTGCGTCGAGGGAAACATGCTTTGCGTTTGTCACGGCAGGCTTTGTAAGCCACGATTGAGTATGCATACTGTGTCTGTCCTGCTGCTCGCCGGCAGCTGCAGACACTCCGAACTTAAACTACTACCGGTACCTAATTGGACCGATACAAGTATGATGTTCTACGTTCATGATCATACTCCGTACTTGTTCCCTGTAAATATTGCAAATGCAGTTCTAGTACTACCGGTAGAGTCTACGCACTATCATACTGGTATGCTGGTATGCATATGTCATACAAGTTTGCTGCATTGATGTACTGGTTTACTAGTATGGTGTATGGTGTATAGTGGACTTCCCCAGTACTCTGAGTACTGGCGTCTGGCGTACTCCCCTTGGAACTTTGTAAGAATAACAACCGTGTATGACAGTAGATGATGTATGATCTGTATGATGTATGATGACATATGACATATGACGACAAAGGCGGTAGGCGGTACAAGTAGGCGGTCTACTCCAAGAACAATCAGTACTGGAGTACCAGAGTACAGTATCATACTTGTAAAAGTTACAATACTCGAGTCGTAGTACTAGTAGCAAATGAGTACTTGCACTCCGAGTACGAGTGCACTGGTATGCCTGGTATGATATGATAGCGACACATATGACATACCAATACCCAAACAACCACGAATGCAATCCCGGATCCCGGATTGACGGGGTGATTCAGATTTCAGATTCGTTGAAGGCCGCAAATTGCACGCTGATGTCCACACAACATCAACCGCATCAAATAATAAAGGATGAGTAACATGGGACGAACGAACAAGTCATATCTCTTGACAACGGCAGCTGCCCTAGTGGCGACTGGATTTTTAATGTACGTATTCAGTACAAAAAAGGATGAGAGAAGCACGAAGGAGAATCACGACAGCGACGAGGTGACTGTTCTCATTTCCGACAAGGACGATGTTACGACGAAGAGCTCAGCTTCAAGCTCGCTGGAAGAGTTGCTATTGACAGAGACTCCCGTTCGTGTCGAATCAGAGCACAATGTTGATCATATTGTTCCAGAGCC
The DNA here is from genome assembly GCA_022925895.1 of Fragilaria crotonensis. Classification (NCBI taxonomy): domain Eukaryota; phylum Bacillariophyta; class Fragilariophyceae; order Fragilariales; family Fragilariaceae; genus Fragilaria; species Fragilaria crotonensis. The sequence continues at coordinate 11,425 of JAKSYS010000731.1, read as the reverse complement.
ATTGATATTGACCGAGACCTTGGAAACCACGGAGACAATATTGCCGACTGCACAGGGAGACTCCGTAGAAGTCAAACACCAGGGTGCTCAAGAAGCCTTCGAGAGTATTCCGGTCTCGCCAATTATTGAGTCCGACAAATTAATACCCCAGACGCGAGATGTTCTTGATACGCCTGTCCATATCGAGAACGCGACCCCTCGCGATGCTGGGAATGAGGAGCTGGAGCAGGCTCCTTTGGCATCGAATGCGACTGCTGCCGGTAGTGCACTTAGTACCAGTCCAGCTGCGATGATGAAAAACCTTCATTTGCGTCGCAAGCACAAGACAAAAAAGGTTCCTAACGCACAAGTCGCATCCGTACAAAAGTCGCTGAAAGATTTTCGAGCGGCTGAGGGGAAAAAGAAGAAGACGAAAGCAACTTCGACGACACAGTAGGTAAACATGAACTCCAACGTGGTTGGCTCCTCGCTCATGTGTCCCTACAGATTGCAAATACGTCGGAAATACGCTTTGAAACATAGTTCCTTTTCCATCACCTCTACTAGTAGTACACAAGCATGCCTTTCGAAGGCAACACTCCGCAGTTTCTCGCCACAAACGTTGTGACACGCTTTTCGACATGATCCAATCTCAGTACTGCTACAGTATCCCTGTGTAACTTATGCAAATGTAATCTTTAAACTAGTGCGCGGATGCAGCATTATCTTCCCATTTAATCTAAGCAAGCTGCGTATAATGTCACAACATGCGTTTGGCGTCTACACCTCAGCTGCATGCCTTGACGGCAAGGAGTGGCGAGTACGCCAAGGCACTTGTGCATTGGGCTGAATCCGACAAGCTGCCGTAGTTGGCAGGGAACGCAGAGGGTCTGGGTTTGTTGGGACCTCCCTGAGCGCGCTGTTCATTGGTGGTTCCCGCATCGTACCAATAACGTCCGAGGATGCATGAATCAACGCAATCGAAATCAAGTCTCGATGCGCAGTGCTTGGTGCCACCAAGATGGTTGAATGTGTACTCCTGCACGTAGATCTCATTGTTGGCCGTAACAAACATGTCGATGCGTACGTACACCCCAATCAGCAACGACAGCTTTTTGGCAATGGCCTTCATCTTGTTGAAGAGACAAGGTGGAGGCGAAGGGACAGGGCCACACAAGTCAAAGCCCTTCACAGAGGTGGTTACAACTGGTCCACCAACGTCAGGGAAGTCAACCTCGTAGCAGGAATCATGCATAGTACCGAACGGCATTTGAGTCTTGAAGCACCCGTACTTGTGGAGGCATTGCCAGTCTTCGTCGTACTCTCCGTAACAGGCGCACGGCTTGCCAGGGTTCAGGAATGCAGAAATCGAACCGATCTTTCCATTGAACATGTGGAACTTGTACTCGTTAGGAAGGGTGGCAGTTGCTCCTGATCCCGAGCCTGCGATGAACGTCTCCACCAGGATCTTGGTTGGAGTGGGAGTGAGACTGTTCAAATAAGTGCGAATCTGAGCCAGGGTGATGGAACCAGCGCCGACCGCCAACTCGGGAGTAGGACCGCCGGATATGTTCAAGCCAGATGGCAAGACGAACACACCCGTTCCGCCGTGGTGACCCTCAGCACGAATGACAACCGGACTTGTCCAGGCCGGAGTACCATCGAAGCACGACGATAACGAAGGGTTACCAACGGGTCCCAAAAGTTGGTCCACAGTAGTCACACAGCAGAGAAGCGGTGGTGCGGCCTCGCCACTCGCACGAGTAAACGAGTAGCCTCCAGCACGGTCATCCGTGTAATGGTACCACCAGCCTGCGTCTCCGAGGACATCCGTGGGACCGCGTAAGGACTCCTTGATGTTGGGGTAACGAGCAGAGATCAGCATTGGGAAGGAGTACTGAGGGTCACAGTGCTCGCCAGACAGGAACGGAGTGCAAACTGGACCAACATCGGCAACACACTGGCTGTCAGTGATTGGGACACATTTTTCTGGATCGCAGTCAACAGCCCCACAAACCCCAATTTGGATAGCGACGGTTGCGATGGTGCAGGCTGGGGGGTTGACATTGTCGCACGCCTTGAAGGTGAAATTGAACCATTGGCCGCCGTACGTGGCAAAGTCAGGGTTAAGGTACTGGAAGCGGATACCAACGGTATCATCTGGGATTCCATCGCCGTCAACGGTGGCAATAAAGCCAGGTGGGGTCACCGCAGGCTCGGAGAGAACCTCCCATGTCAGAGTTTGATCAAACTCAGGAGCTCCAAAATACACCTGGAAGAGGCAATGGCAGGAAGCAAATGGTAAGGAAAAGATCCGAGGAGAGTGGAGGTTTGGAAAGACAAAAAAAGGCAGGCGAAGATCATTTTGAAGGCCATACCTTGTACTCATCGAGCTCGCTACCACAAGGGATCGTGATGGTACCATTCGTGGGGCCTGCCTTGAAGACAGGAGGCATATTTTGACCAGAGTTGAAGCAGAACCCGGTGCGGGCATTGAGGATCTTGGTAGAACCGAGGAAATCTAGCCAATCGACTCCACTTGGAACCCTTACTCCGTTATGAATAGTTCCGCTGGTGTTGAAGCGTCCGATCTGGGCATACGTCGTGGTGCCAAAGGGATCTGCAGCAGACAAGAACAGCAACGTTCAAGCAAACGTGTGAGAGGGATTGCAGAATCACAAATTGGTAGAGACTCGATAACATCGGCGACGATGCGAATGTCAGAATGTTCTGTTACACTTAGCACACTTACCAGCAAACCCCCTTGAAATTCCGACTGTGGCAGCGCGACTAGCACCAACGCGTGGGACAATTTCAAAGCCATTAACTCCATCTCGATCGCCGTGAGTCCATCCCATGTCAAGGTAGCAAAAGCAAATGTTATTAATGTCTGGGAAATCCTGCTTGTTGGAGATGACTACCTGGAAGGAGTTGTGCGACTTGGGTGTGGTGTCAGAGAAATAACCGACTTCGTCCCAAATGACTGCGAATTTGTCACCAAAGTCCTTGAACCAAATGTTACCGATCCCACCGTTTCCAGCAACCTCGGCGTCGGCCCAGAATGGAGCGATGATGGGAGTTGACAAACCAGATGGCAAGGATGCTGGTTGGTAATTATCTCTGAATGTGTTTCTGAAAGAGAGGAATCCGTTATCGCTGACAAAAGTCTTGTTGTACGTGGATCCAAAGAACGAAAAATTGAATTTGAGATTAACTTCCACAGACTCATCCTCAGCAGCAACCCACTTCGTCCAGGAATCGGTAAGATCATTTCTGGAGGGGCTGTAGCAAGGCTGATCGTAGGGGAAAGGCTCATCATCGTCAAGAATCTCAAACTGCTTCGGAACTGGTTTAGTACCACCAAAGAGTTGAAGGCGACGCGCCTCTTCTACTTCAGGAGCCAACTGTCGGCGAACTTTTGGTTCGTCGCAAGCCGTTTCCTCAGGACTGCACGGAGCATAATTCGGGACGGGACAATCCGCTGGATCAGCTTTCGCAGGACATGCAACATACTTGAATTGAGGCACTGTTTGAAGTTTGCGTTCCTGCAAAAGAAGAATTGTGTTAGGTTTGTGTACGGAGTGCAGGACATGCAGAAGGGCGATGGTCTACCGGCAGAAAACCTATAAAGCAAAACGGAGCAATTGTATTCCATAACTCGTGATCAAATAGCAAACAAGTAAACTCCAGTACTCCGTACTTGGGTAACATGTACACTGGTCGTTTTTCACATTAGCGAAGCCATCGAACTGCTTCCTTTGTAACCTGAAACCTCTGGCCCAATCTCGAGAGAATATACGTTTGTTCTCGTAAACAATGCGCTTGAGTAAAGTGGAAGCGTTGCGTTGCGGTAGTCGTCATCGCGCCAGCGACAACTAACAAATTGACGCTATACTCAATACCATCAAAATTGAACAATTCAAACAGTTTTCAACGAAAGGCATATGTCTTACAGCTGTGCTGTCCACATTGGCTCCAACAGCCAAAGCGATGACAGAGATGACGCTCAAGGCGAAATGAAGCTTCATGCTCATTGTCATCAGTACAAACTTGGTGAGTGCCCGATAGTGGAATCCCTAGTCGTCGAAAAGTGTGCAGCACGTTTTCAGCTTGTAGTGCAAAAACTGTACTCCATGTACGCCTCCCCCTACCTTGAAAATGACTGGATACGCCGGACCAAAAACCACGATACTAAATGAACTCGTGATTGTACACTTAAAATGGATGCATCTTGTGCCCTCCTTTATGAAAACGACTTTCGCCTGGTTTGTTTTTGGTATTTATCATTGATAGGATGCGAATCCATTTATACGCTCCGTCCGACAGTGTCTTCAATTTTGTCCATTTCCATTCCCGAATGAGTTGTCGGAACCCTAACTTTGCAATACTACTCGGACCTCAGGACTGGGATAGTCTACAGAAAACTTCTTATTTAGAATCCGTTATGTGACGTCTCGACGAACAAGGGCAGATGCAATTCGAATCACAACCAATAAAAGGTACTTTTATCGTCAAGTAAATTGTAAGTAGAACAAGAATAGGCTTAATGTCTTACGAATACCAGTTTCGATTAGAATGCAAGGAAATGACGTCAAGGATGACGTCACAGTACTGACCCTTTCACGTACTACCTACGGTGATACAGTACTCCAGTAAGACAGTAACATATGGAGGGAATGCTGATTGGTACGGCTTGCGCCATCATTTCCTTGCATTCTAATCGGATCCGCGTCCTATCTCAATACAATTGTACCGTACCAGACTACTAGTCAAAAGAAAACACATGAGACATAATGGACACTCTACTAGGCACGATTACGCGATCCTTCGCGTAAATCTGTTACTGTTGCTTCAGAGATATTCCGTTGGGTGGCTTCGGGCTCCTATCGCAAATTCCCATTTGTCTATCTTGTTGAGTCGGGAGTCGCGACTCGTAACAGATCGGGAATCAGGATACAGGATACCATTACATTATCCAGCCCCTCTGCAGGATTTTGCAAGCCCCAAGATCGCGAGATCGCAGTCGATGCTGAAAATCACGTCGTTTTACCTTCTTCTCTTGCATGATGCGAGTACAGTAGGTTGCAGGTTATCGGTGCTATAGCACGAGTACCCGCAACTACAACACACAACATCTGAGCTGGTCGTACAGATCAAAAATTGTATTTCCGGAAATGCAGTTCCACAATAAGGAGTACTCGGAACTAGGAGTACTCCGAGTAGTCCGAGTACTGTACTACGCTACCACCTACTGGAGCACCACTTAATACGATAGGTCATGTACTGTATGTGATGTAAGCGATTCCTTCCGGTGAGAATAGATGACGAGGAAGGCAAGCAATCTTGACCGTAACTAATTATATTTTGTTTGGATACGCAAATGCGATGCGGCAAGACAAAGGTGCTTCAAACACTCACATCATGCGCTGAATCATCAAGTAGCGCTGAGCGCTGATACCGGTAGTTCCTATGAACCATACTACTAGGATGACACAAAATATGAATGCTGACCAGCATTACACTACTGGTTCATCGTTGTAGTGTCATCACCCCCATAATGCGAGCCCAACAACATTGTAGATACACAGAGATTGATCTGATATCGTTGGTGAATGACATCACCCTCGTCGAAACGGAAATTCCTTTTGTCTAGAAACATGCCGGAAGAGCCGTTATTGGTGCCTGTCCCATGGCAGCACTGCATTGCGCCGCGTCGGAGAGGGATCCGTATCCTGCGTCAAAGACAGAGGGCCGTGCAGTCTTGGGGCAACCCATTTCGGGATCACCCCCATTCTCGGACTACAGATTTCCTAGGAAACACGAGTCGATGCATCCAGTCACGTCATCCTTTTTGGCAGCACAGTGTTTTGTACCTCCCAAGTGGTTGTTGAAGGTGTATTCCTGCATGTAGATCTCATTCTTGTCCGTCACAAACATGTCGATGCGTACGTACACTCCGAGCTTGGCAGACAACGCTTTGGCAATGGCCTTCATCTTGTTAAAGAGGCACGTTTTGGGTGGAGGAGCTGGACCGCACAAGTCCAAGCCCCTTACTGAGGTTGTTTTGGATTTTTCAACGCCATCTGCAAAGTCGATCGTGTAGCATTTGCCGGTCTTCTTGCCGAAGGGCAATTGATCCTTGAAGCAGCCATACTTGTGAAGACACTTCCAGTTTTCACTGTACTGCTCCCCGTAACACGCACAAGGCTTGCCAGGATTAAGGAATGCCGAAATCGAACCGATCTTTCCAACGAACACTTGGAACTTGTATTCGTTAGGAAGGGTTGCCGTTGCTCCAGATCCTGAGCCCGCAACAAACTTCTCAACAAGGATCTTCGTCGGAGTAGGACTGAGACTGTTTAAATAGTTGCGAATCTGAGTCAGGTTGATCGAACCAGCGCCAACTGCCCACTCCGGAGTTGGACCGCCTGAGATGTCCAGACCGGATGGCAAGACGAACACGCCTGTTCCGCCGTGGTGACCCTCGGCCCGAATAACGACTGGAGTGGTCCAAGCCAGAGCACTGCCGAAGCACAAAGACGACGACGGGTCACCAGCAGATCACAGAAGCTGATTCACCGAAGTGAGACAACACAAAAGCTCGGGGGTCGGGGGCAGCTTCGCCCATGTCGCGCGTGAAGGTATAGGCACCAGCGCGATCGTCAGTGTAGTGGAACCACCAACCATCTTCGCCAAGTACGTCGAAGTTGCCACGGAGAGAATCCCTGATGATTGGATAGCGACCGGAGACAAGCATTGCTGGGAAGGCAAATGGAGCTTCGCAATGTTGATCAGAAAGCCAGGGAGTGCACTTAGGGCCAACGTCCGCAGCGCATGCAGTATCCTTTATGGGAGTGCACTTCTCCAGGATACAGGTGCCGCCATTGGCAGTTCCGCACTCTCCAAAACAAATGAGATGGTTCGCGTGACGCAAGCAGGAGGATTGACGCTATCACAGATTTGAAACGTGAAATCGAATGTTTTCCCTCCATAGGTACCAAAGTCAACAGTGAGCCACTCAAAGCGCAGTCCAATCGTATCAGAAGGAGAACCATCACCGTCAATAGAGGCCAAAACCCGATTGGTGTTACATCTGGTTCTTCAAGGATTTCCCAAGTCAGAGTCTGATCAAATTCCGGAGCCCCAAAGTAGACCTGTTCAACAGGCATTGACGTTCAGCCATTGTTAGCATTCTACGAAGAACAACAAGGTGTCGATCATGACGGTGTCAAAAATGCACACACTGACGTACCTTGTATTCCTTAAGGTTGCTTCCGCACGGGATTCTCATGATTCCATCCGTTGGGCCGCCCTTAAAGACAGGAGGCATGTTGGGACCAGAGTTGAAGCAGAAACCCATACGGGCGTTCAGGATCTGGATAGATCCCAAGAAATCCAGCCAATCAACTCCGCTTGGAACTCTAACTCCGTTGAAGATAGTTCCGCTGGTGTTGAAACGACCGATCTGTGCATACGATGTGGTGCCGAAGGGATCTTGGAAAAGGGCGAGGAATAAAAAACGGTTGGCTTGAACGTTAGCATTTTGCAGACCCATGTGAACCAAACGACAGTTCAGGGGTTGGACCGCAACTTACCAGCCAAACCTCTCGTTATCCCGACCGTCGCAGCCCGACTCCGACCAACGCGTGGGTTTTTTTCAAAGCCATTGACGCCGTCCTTGTCACCGTGAGTCCACCCCATGTCGAGGTAACAGAAGCAAATGTTATTCATATCCTCCGTCAAGTCCTGGGCCTTGGAGATGACAAGCTGGAAGGAGTTGTGGGTCGTAGCCTTTGTATCAGCCTCGGCATAGTAACCAACCTCGTCCCAAATAACTGAAAGCTTATCACCAAAGTCCTTGTACCAGATGTTTCCTCGCCCACCGTTTCCAGCAACCTCGCCGTCAGCCCAGAAAGGAGCAATCATGGGAGTCGTCAAACCAGAAGGAAGGGAAACTGGCTGGTAGGTGTTGCGAAAGGTGTTCCTGAAGGTGATAAATCCGTTGTCGTTGATGTAGGTAGTGTTGTATGTTGATCCGAAGAATTCGAATGGAAAACTAAGATCCAGGACCACGGACGCATCTTCGTCAGCCACCCACTTGGTCCAGGATTCGGCAAGATCATTCCTGGTAGGACTGTAGCACGGTTTATTGTACGGGAGTGGCTGGCGTGTCATCGTCATTAATCTCGAATTGCTTCGGAAGTGGTTTAGGGCCACCGAAGAGTTGCAGGTGTCGCTCCGCCAGTTCCGATTTGCTTAGCATCATCCTGCGATCTTTCCCCTTCCCACACTCGGATTCCTCAGGAAGCAAGACATGGTTTGAAGCGGGGCACTGGACAGTCGTCAGGGTCGGCTCCCTCGGGACATTTATCGTAAACGTATTTCACAGGCAACTCGGCAGTAGCAGCAGCCTTGGAGGTGGGACACGAATGAACGGTTAGTCATTAAATTGGGGAGGACAGAGCGATCCATGTTCGTATTGACACCTTGACCAGTTGAACATGTTGGACAATCGTCAAAATAAACAAGCGTTACACTCATGATGAGGCTTGTGTGTGTCTCATCTCTCATCGGCGTCACAGCTCGAACACCAAAACCCAGGTAATCTGTCATTAGAGTCGTGACTGAAAATAGTCGGCACTCACATCAGCACAACTCGCTGCAGTCAATGCAAGGAACAGCAACGCTGTACCTGTCGTAGTGTGGCGCATCATCGCGCAACGAATTATAGAATACGTGGTACTAATAGGAGGTTTCTGGATTGCTGAAAAACAGGTGTGTTTCATGACATGAAACGACAACTGAGTAGCGACCAGGTGTATTGTGATTTTGATACACTCCGATAGAGCAAATCCGTCAGTCTACAATTCACGTGAAATATATCAAAGGAGTTCGTAGGTTAAATGAAGGCTCTTGACCAGGATGACACTCGTGAAAGTGTTATCGATCTAAAATGAAACATTATCTCCAACGATTCTAAGTAATTCGAACTGTGGAACTCAGACAAACTTGGTCCTGTCCCGAATTTAGCGCGTTGCGTACCAAGGTGAAGCCAGTTGTGAACAATCTTGGACCGGGTGACCGGGTTCGTAAGAGTTGGTTTCCTGGCACAGGTCATAAATGCATCCCATGCGATGAATGACCACGTTTGGTCTGACCATTTGTACTTTCTTTGGAGAAAGGCGCGATGATCAGTTAAACTGATACACTCTCGAAGTCGTGTCACATAATGCGATGAAATCACTTGTTTTTCGTACTGGACTGCCACTTCCAGGGTCCGAGCGAGCAGCGGCACCGAGAGGGTGCGCTCCTCTTCATGGAGCGCTTGCCGCTGCATTTGATTAGTGGCCATTTTGTCACAGAGCACATTTAATTGCGCTGGAAAGGGAAGATCATCAAAGGCAGTCGTCTGATCTTGATGGCTATGCACGTGGGTGAACCGAACATGTTCAAGGACATAGTGGGCAGAGCTCATTGTAGACAGTATGTCAGCATGGTTGGGGAACCGACGTTTGGGTATGAGGTCTCGAAGCATCTTCACGTTGCTGATCGCGCTGGTGCTATCCACGTACAATTGAAAAGTGCATGAGATTTCAACTTGGTGATATGTGGCGAGTTCGTCCACATAGAGAATGAGTGAGGTATCGGCCGCGGCTTCACTGCGAAGCGAGCTTTGACATCGGTGCCATCCATCCACTGGGCCAGCGTTAAGAACCAGCTGTTCGAGTCCTGGAGAGCAGAGTATCCAGGAGAAGGATCCGCTGTGGTGACTTTTGCCCCCATCTGTACCAATGAGCATAGCACAGGGAATCTGGAGGTATTGGAGTAGTGCCTCTTCTGCATCGCAGTCCTTGAAATAGTGGGATGAGATAAGGCGACGTTCAGCCGGAGGCAGCAGTTGTATCCATTCTGTGAAAGAGGTGGCTGGACTCGGGATACTTGCGAAGGAGCTCGTCGAACGCTGCGCTGTCAAAATATGACGTCCCTGGATATCCGTTGGGACTGCCTGGGATGGGATCGTTGCCGTATACCAATCGGGCTTGACCTCGTAGTAGAGAGCCGAGTTTGCAACCTCGGTGCTGGGGAACAAATGGTTTGGAAAGTGTACCGAGATATGACGCTCATTGTCAGCGGAGCCCCTTGGTAGCGAGGGGTCGCTGCGATACAGATTGGAGTCCCATAACATATTTCACCACCTCATCGTAGACTCTGCTCATAACCTGCCGCGACAGCAGGGCTAGCGAGCGCGATGCACACGGGAGTAGCAACGTGAGTTCGTGCGAGTCACAAGGATTCACAAGACAAAACGGGTAAAACCATCGGATGGAATTGTAGTACTAGTTTAAGCACAGTATCGGGACGAATTGTTTTCAGGAGTAATGGGACGACTCCAGATTCCATCCGTTATCGATGTATTCATACACTAAGACTTCTCTTTAGCCACCTATCAAACTGGAAGATAACTGTATTGGGTAGAGATGTTGTGTTGGGTGTTCCGACGTACCAATGGTTTATCGAAAGATATGGCGAGCGGATGTCGTAGATTTTTGTTCAAGCTTGACAATTTTCCTGAAAACAATTGCTCATACTTTGAATATCAACCAAGCAAAAGGCTCGGCAAAGCAAGGATTATGATGACTTATGATCCAAAGCAGGGCAACAGCAGAAGTTGTACATGAATTAAGATGTTGTCAGAATGGTGAGTTTCAGGTTGAGACTGTCATCTGAAGCTGCCACTTTGATGTGAGTTTTGATGTCAAGTTGCAAACGAATTAACATTTTGTACTGCTATTTTTCGCAGTTTATCATCGCGCCTTGTCACCGCGGATGATGAACGTTGTGACTCGGTCGCGGTGGAGAGCAGCTCATTCTGTGGTGGTCATGCTGGAGGACGAGGAAATGGCATGCATGAGCGAGTAGTCATTTGTACCAACTGTGGACCGCTCGTCGTCGTCGGAAAAGACCTGGCCAGGGGAAGCGCAGACTACCAGCCGGACCTCATTCTGTTGAGTAAGAACGGTGATGCCGACCATTGAGAGGAGGTCGTTTTTCACCGAGTTGGAATGCCTTTTGGAAGTTTGATGATTGAAGGATCGGGTATGAGGTTTTGGTTGTGGATCCTTTTGATTGAATGGGGAGGAGTTCCTCCATTGGTACCGTGAGGCAATTCTTGTATACTCTGGATTGCAAGTGAACAACATACACACCTTCCATTAACGCATTTTAGAATTGCAGTCATCTAGATGATTGTTTTAGGGAGCTATATTTGGCAAATGGACTCAATTTTACCATTGTTGTTGCCTTCATTTGCATCATCTTTGATGCCACCAATTGTTTTCAGGATTTTTTTGGTTTGACAACACGGGCAAAGCTAGGTCGTCCCATTACTATGTTAAAAATATTGGTACCCGAAATTTTCGACTAAACATAACTTCTCGAAAAACGC
>JAKSYS010000730.1:0-29750 GCA_022925895.1 Fragilaria crotonensis | reverse complement strand
CTTTTTGCACAGGAGTCGTCACAACTGAGCATGTGAGTAAAATCTTCCTCCTGACAACAGTAGGGACAGCAGCGCGCAATTTCTTGAGTGTTCCCTCCTGTCCCGAATTTAGCGCGTTGCGTACCGAGGTGAAGCCAGTTGCGAACAATCTTGGACCGGGTGACCGGGTTCGTAAGAGTTGGTTCCCTGGCACAGGTCATAAATGCATCACATGCGATGGATGACCACGTTTGGTCTGACCATTTGTACTTTCTTGCTTTGGAGAAAGGCGCGATGATCAGTTAAACTGATACACTCTCGGAGTACTACATCTAAGGGTGCCAAAACCAAGTCGGCTCTTGGATATGAAAAACCAATTATCTTTGATATGATAATTTTTTGTTCATAATTTTTACCTAAAATATAGGTAAAAACTTAGGACTAAAGAGCTTGTACATCATGTGTATGAAGCGGGTTTCTCGTATTCCTGAACTCTGAAATTTATTTTCCTGAACTTTTCATCTCTTGCATAGGAGCTCATACTTTGCATTCCTGAGCTCCAAAATTTCAATTCCTGAATTTCACTGACTCATTTTTACTAACACTGGGTGGGATTCCTGAACTCTTGGACTCTAAATATATGAACTATACCACTTCTTCATTTGTGATCATGAATTTCAATTCCTGAATTAGATATTCGAAAAGAAGAAGTTTGCTGTGTAGTGTGTATGAAGTAATCACCTCAGTAGTTCTGAGCTGACATTGTTCATATAATAGATGTTATTGTCGCTCATTTTAACTTTTGTTGGAGATTAGTTTTAATTGTGCCTATTCGTGTGGCTTTGATGAACCATTCTACTATTCATTACTAAGTGTCTGATCTATTCTAAACTGCCTCCACTTTCAATTCACTGTAGACAAGTTCAGGAGCAAGATGACTGGAGTAGTTATCATCCTCCTCATCAGAGTCCTCGTCAAATACATCAATGCACTTGTGTGGGCGTTTCTTACCCTTGTCATCAAATTGTTTCCTGACCCCGGCCAGACTCCTTTTTCCTTCTGGACAGAAACATTTTAAGTAGTTCCTGGTTGAATGTTGGGGTGGTTGATTTCTTTCTATCATTCTTGATGGCCATGTATAATTCATCGTATTTCCTCATTCCCACCTGTGACCAACCACAGCCTCCCCCATTATCATGAGCACCCTTGTTCCTGGAGAATGTGTAAAGTGGTGGCTGCCGAACATGGTATTGCAAAGATTGGTCAGAAGTTAGGATGTGGTTTTTTCATTTCATTTAGTATCATAGTGTAACTTACGGGTAGGTTGTTGTTGTCCTCATCAGTCCATGTACCAATTCGCTGTTTCCAACAAGTGATAACAAAACAAGTCAGTTTCTTGTTGTTTGTTCTGTGACAAACCATTCGGATAAACTTACCATTTTCTCTGTCTTAACTAATTCCGCGAACCACCTCTTCCCATAGTTGATCAGGCACAGCAAAATGAATGCTTCATCACTTATGGACAGGATTTTCTTGCTCCATACTTTTCTGTCAGTTGTTGCACAGTGGTTCTCCATGTTGATAGTGTTATTCCACTTGCTGCTGCCGACAATGCATGGGGCATAGGTGTCTATGATTTGGGCATAGTAGCAGATATTATCCCTCATCTTGAGGAGGTAACTGGTTTCTTCCTCGCTTCCACTGTATAGGCTGTGTTCATACGTTCCTAAATTGGAAGTGAATCCCTCTGGATGCAAGGTGTTTGATGTTGCATGCAAGTAAGTGAGTGTGAGTATGCTCGGGCTTTGGCAAAGTACACTCACTTCAATTCCTCACCTTTGAAATGTTTTTTATTGCATTGTTCCGAAGATCAGTGTGTGTTTTTACAACTATTCTCCGCATCCCAAGCCACCAGTTTTCGGTTCCTCGAATGTTTGTGTGCTTCATGATAAAGCCACAAAGTGTTTTCTCATCTTCACTGAAATGAGAATGATAGTCTTTTTGATAGAACTTCCAAATAGAGAACACGTGTTTTTTGATGCAAGTCTTGATCACACTGATTTGATTCTCTTCTGTATTTTCCGTCATGCTCATGTCCACTATGCTGCTTAGCCCTGGAACCGATGATGTTAGTTGGCTGTCACTTGATTTCCGACTTTAATAGTTGAAGGTAGGGATGGTGGATTTCGTATGCATGCTTCTGTCCTAGTTTTGCATCCATTTTCCGTGGCACTTCTTCCTCCTCCTCCTCGTTGTCACTTTGAATCAGATCATTGGGATCTGTGGTCACTGCTTCACGCCTTATGAAGTCTCTCCTTTGTTTCCTAGAGCTGGGCTTTAAGGCAGTCATGCCTGCTGCTGTTTGGTGTGCCATTGATGCCATGGTTGTATTTGTGGTGCTTCCTTGTTGTGTGAAAACTTTCCGATTGTGCGCCAAATTTTGAACACTGAAAATCCTGTTTGTGGGATAGTCTTTTGCCACCATTTGAATTTCATACCAAGTACCGAGTTGGTATGTAGGTTCTACACATTCATGCAGGGTTTTCAAATTTTGAATTCATACCACACCCCTTCATTTTTACATACACCAAAAATGTACGAAAGTAAATGTACAATTTGAATGCACGCTTTCCGAACTTCTGTTTAGTGAATCTGTGTCCTGTCAATTTCAACACCTCATTTTCACTTCACTCGTCCTCTTCAAAACCCTTTCTTCAAAACCTTCTCTTCAAAATGTTGTCCTCGTCTGCTTCCTCAAAGGCACCCTGCTCTTCTGTCAAAACCCTTCTGCCTGAATTTCAACAAGAAACCCTTTTCCAATCAAGCAGCATATACACAGCATATTGATAGAAACATCGGGTGTTATAATTTCATTGTGAAGAAATCACACCATGCAGCAACACATGGGGCTTCTGCTTCACACCGTCGCCGTCTTCATGAGGATGGGAATATCACATGCACAAGTAACAAGAGGCCTGCCCTTTTAAGGCGACATATGGTGAATGATCCCCACATGGATTTTGATGGCACAGACAACCTTCTGCAGTTTCCGGCTGGCAATGGTGTGGAAGTTGAAAGCACTTCTTGTGAGGACATCGAGGACTGCAACAAAAGTGATGATTTGTCCGTGTTAAGTGATGACCCAAACATTCTTACCTGTACGAATTCTGCACTTGATGAAGATGTGGAAGCCCCATCATTTCGTTCAAACTTCATGTATACTACCGATCAGAAGTGGACTGTTTCTCTCCTCAAAATCCTGGACCATGCCAATGCACCCGACTACACTTTTGGTCAAGTCCTGGAGTGGGCACGCTCTGCATCTGCTGATAATTATTCTTACAACCCAGTGGGTGGACTCTCGTGCCAAAATGTTGATGCCCTGATCAACTCAGTTCGTAATGGGAAAAGACTGCTTCCCTTTGTACGAAGAGTGGATGTACATCATGGCTCTCCATCAGATGTGATTTGTTTTGACTTCGCTTCACAGTTGCTAAGTTTGCTGCAAAATCCAAGCATTATGACTGCAGAAAACCTTGCCATTGATATCAATGATCCCCTGAAGCCCTACCACAAATTGAAAGGCAGCAATGTTTTGGGTGAGGCACTGTCCGGGAGTGTCTATCGCAAGGCGTATGATCGATTAATCACAGATCCTCAGAAGCAATTGTTTGTTCCAATCATCCAATGGATTGATCGTACCTCTGTAACAGGGAATGATCGCTTTTCACTTAAACCCTACATGTTCACTCCAGCCATTTTTACAGAAAAATTCAGAAGGAGTATCAAGGCATGGGGCTATCATGGCTTTCTCCCAAAGAGGAAGTCCTCATCAGCTCAGAAGCAGACACTTCGTATACGATGCCATTCGTATCTATCATAAGGAGCTGGATGCTGTATTGGAGACCTTTCGAAATGTTCACCACAACTGTGTGGTGTTCATTTGCCAATTGGTCCAAAGGGTAGAATCTGTGTCGACATTGTCACATGTGTGTTGTTCATCATTCAAGATATGCAAGAAGGAGATATGCTGTGTGGTCGGTATGGTGTTCACACCAGTGGAATCCAACGCCTCATCGGTGCTGTGATGTCAATTATGATGATCTGAAGAACTGTGATGTCCATTGCAAATACCTGGTAGCCTCGGATATGGGTTTCATTGCCAGGAGTAATGATGATGATCTCAGGAAACGATGGTCTCAACATAAACTTGAAAATGCATTTGAACACATTGCCTTTGCTGACCCTGAGCGTGGAATCTTTGGGGCCACTCCTGTGGAGACAATGCATGCATTTCGGAAAGGTGTCATCGAGAAAGTAACAAAACTTATATTGACAGTCTTCCAGCATCCAAGAAGGCTGCCTTTGATGACCTTGCAATAGCATTTCACAAGTCTCATCGCCAAACCTACCGAAAGGAGTATCCATCAACAGATTTCAGCAATGGGGTAACAAATTTGACAAAGATAACTGCATCAGAACGCGTTGGCCTCGTTTTTTTGTTTGTCATCCTCTTCCAATATGAAGCAGGATGGCAAATGATCCAAACATGTCTTGAGAAAAGAACAACTAAGAAGGTTCCTGAGGTCCTTGAAGTACTTGAATCTCTCCTTTGTTTCGATGCTTGGCTAAACCAGAGTCATTACTGGGAGACTACAAATCCAGCACATGTTGCAAATGAAATGAAGAAACATCAGGATTCCATTCGCAATTTCATGGATATGTGCAAACAGTCCATTCCCTTGAAAGTTGAGGGAAAGGAGGATGACAAGAAAAAGGGTAAGAAAAAGGGAACCATCATAAGGAAGGAAGGACAGAAAAGCAATGCCGAGGATGCATGGAAGTTTCCGAAATTCCATGAGTTGTTACACATTGTGGATGATATGTCTCGGTTTGGCTCTCCAGTGAACTTTGTGCACAGCGTCCAGAATCACTTCTAATTCCTGCTGCAAAGCACCCTGGGAGACGGGCACAGAAGCGAATTGAGGGTTCTGCATATGAACTTCAGGCAGCCCAACGTTTAATGTACTCCTTCATGATCGACACCATACACACGCGCATGGGAGCAACCAGATGGTGATGCTGATGTACCCGACAGCCACCATGATGATGAAACAACAAGGAATGGAATCTTTCAGAGCACCGGACAAGCAACATTTGGCTGTGTTTATCGATTCAAATCGAGTAAACAAATTCAGTACAAAATTGAATGGGACACCAGAACTCACCGTGATTTACTTGCTCTTCCCTGGAGTTGATTGAGTTTTTTGATTCCTTTAAGGAATCCGACTCAATAACCTTTTGTACTGAATACAAACGAGATGTCCACACCTTTCGATGTCATCCCTGCTATCAGTCCGATGGTCCCATACATGACTGGATGATAATTGACTTTGGGAACATGGGAAGTTTCCTGTCGTTTGGCTCTTGTAGTTGTTGTTGACTCACCCGGGATCCGGACGAGAGATACCAACTGGTTGTTCAATCCACAACAGAAGAAATTAAAGAACACGAGTCAACCCTGTTGAGAGAGTGGAAGTGGTCTCCAACATACCACCTTGTCTCTGGAAACACTGTCGTGGCCCCCTGTTTTGTTATATCCATCTCACACAACAGTTCCACAGTTCTTGAGACAAAACCATATACAGAGTGGGCATCCAAATTCGCTTAGCTAGCTTGTTGCATCAAAGTACCTAAAGGAAACATGTTGCCATCGTCTGTCGAGCCCTCACAATCTTTGGACCATCACCATCGGCTCGCTTGTTTGAATCTACCCAAAGAGTAAAACTTGCCTTCCTGTTGATGTCTGGGCCATCATAAAAAAGAGTTGCCTTCCGAAAGCTCACAAACTCATTCTTCACAGTTGAGGTTGAGCAGCAATAATCCAAGGCCTCCTTGCAGAGAGGAATTGCAACCACTTCATTTGCATCATACACATACCCACTGTGAATGGTAACTGCATGTGAACCATTTCCATCGGATTCATTGAGCACAGCCAATACCATTGTGTCCTTCATTTGTTCTTGAAGGAGTTGCCAATCAAACATGTGTGGTCTCTTCAGAACTTTTCGGGTGATCCATGTAGGCAGCTGAGTTTCAGCAAACTGTCCCACCTTTCGAATGGCATCAACAGTACCTCCTCTTAGGTGACTTTCACCAAAATGGTTAATGGATTTGGCAGCATTATCAAAGCCAATTGCATATAAAGCACTGGCCAATGACTTTGAAACACAAAGATCTTCACCTTCGGATTGTACAAAGTGCACCTGGGGTGCTTCAGGAACCTGCAGCTTGGGATATTCATGCAAATGTGATTCTTTGAAATCGCCCACTGGTATGTCAACAAATCCACACCTCATACGCTTGACCTCCTCCAAGAATCCTGTCTTAAATTGTTTCACAAAGTCTTCATCAGTTCGAATGGGCTGTGTTTCTCCATGAAAGATGACCTCCCAGTAACCAGGGGCCTGTATCTGCTTCATATGTTTACCCCCTGGTGAGTCACTGTTGCTCCTTAAGGACCTTTTCGACTGAGGATCAAACACCCATTGTGTCTGTGGGTGAACGTATTGCAGCTTATGTACCTTTTTAGTATGAATGAGGATGGTTTCCTTCAGGAACAAGTACAAATCCATCCGTGTTTCCGTTAATGACATGTTGGATTACCCTTTGCATAATCGGCATCCTTGATCCAGTCTTTGAAACAGCAATTTTTTCTTCCTTCATTTCCAACTTTCCTTCTTTTGTCTTAACATTGTAAACCAAAAGTGCAACAAAGGTATCTTCACGTTGTTGTACTTGAGGCCATGCACCATGGCCTCAGTGCCAAATGTCCATTCCAATTCAAATGCCCTTTGAATTTCTTCCTTTCCTTCTTCATAAACTTTATTTCTTTCGTGTACTGCTCTCTGTAATCATCCTTCGTCTTTTCTTCTTACATCCATCAATTTTTCTTTGCATCTCGGCCCGCTTCTTTTCCACATTCTTCAGGTGATCTTTGGTAGAGCTCCAACCCCAGTACAAAAATCTGTCCTCCACAAATTTGTTCATTGCCTCTTCATCCCTCAGAAGCACTGACTGATCTTTCTCATCTCCTTTCTTTCGCCACTTTTTTCTAAATTTCTCAATTTCATTGTCTGATACCAATGTTTTGTACCTACTTTCTCCAAAAGGTAATTTCGGGCATTCATCAGGTACATGAATGTCTCCATAACCATACGTACGAGGAGGCCCACCTTTCCATACCCTGCTTGCTCGGGGGAAGCTTAGCAGGATCATTCCACCAGGCTTCGTTGAGATCAATATCTTCTTCCTGTTGTTCAGGTCCATCAGCAGATCCAGATGGTTTGAAATCGGCAACATCCTCCTCTGATGGCAAACTCCGTTCATTGGCATTTCGCGAAACATCCTCCCTGGAAGAAACATCCTCCAACGTAACACTGTCGTCCTGTGAGGTCACACAGTCTTCCTCTGCGGCATTGGATGGTACTGGCATCCAGGGCCACGTGAAAGTCTGAAGTTCCAACTTCAGACTTCCGTAACAGGGATCCATCAAATGATTTGAATTCTGACGTTTTGGCACTGTGACGTGTTGAAATTCTGCAATGCGATCAAACAGCAAAAACCACTGTGCTTTCATCGCATGCAAGTAGGAAATGGAAGCCGAATCAACCCTTTTAAACAGTTTTGTGAATATTCCCTGTGGAAAACAGCAAATGTGCTCCTTCGATTTCACATCAGTTGACATCTGGATTTCCATACTATATTGATCTTGCTTTCTTCCTCTGACTCAACAACAGCACACGGGGGAACCATCATTTGTTGCACTGATCACATCACTGTTGCTTTCAACAACCTCGACAGCAGCACTGTTAGCAGCACTGTTCAAAAGGGAACCGGAAGAAAGTTTCATCAGAGGGATAATGCAGTGCTCCTCAGAATCTGGTACAATCCACGCAAATCCACCTGTGGTCTCGTCCATTAAGGTGTCGGCAATTGTCTTGGGAAGAAACTCAATGCCAGTTGTGTCTTGGAGATTGATTTGACGGAACCCACAGGCTTGGTAGAATTCCTTTCTGGCCATGGGGACACTGCAAGTAGATGTCCACACCATGCAGGCTCTCCTGACATTGTGACAGCTCACGGTGAGACAATAATAAAAAGTTGAATGCTTGATGAGCATTACTAACATCAGACGCCCAAAACCCTTGCCGTCTCCAGGATGTAAGACCGGATGGCTTCCGTGATTCAGATTCTGCAATCAACAGCCAAAGCACCAACGACGCACCAACTTCATCTCCAATTCCACTTCAAATGTAATGCATGCAATAACAACAGAGTCTTGGCACCCTATGACAGATTTCTTGAAGGGGTCATCTTCTTTCCAAGAGGACGTCCCACAATCATTATTGATGGATCAGAATTCACAGCACGATCGATAGAGCTCAAATCAGCTTCTGTAGAATTGAATGATGTGCTGTAGAATTGCCTTGCAGCTTCTGTCGCCCACTTAAACCTTGTCGCCTCAGCTTTGTTTGTTTGGACACGTGGGGTACAATGTAACTACCTTGAATTGCCAAATTTCATTGGAGTCCTCTCTTCGTTCTGAGTCATAATCTTGGACAACGGGAGGTCTTGAAACCAAGAGCTGAACATGTGTAGTGGAAACTCTGAAACAGCACGAGCGGGTGATGATAAAAGACTCGAACTTGCGATCTGAATTGTCTATTGACCTTTGTTCCTGGAGGTGGTGTGAATTCATCCATACCATCACGGAACAGGTACGCCTTATCCATAGGGACTCCTCCTTGCTGACGAGAGACAGGGGACAGTGATGGAACCTCTGCCATTTTGTTGGTTGAAATATGAATAATCCTCCAACTGGTGTGCGTGTATACAACTCTTGAGCATGCGAACAGACAACTGACAAAAAGAACCAATACCGTAGATCAATCTGGTTTGATTCACTCAAATCAATGAGAATCTCGCAGATGACCGAATATTGGATTCTAGATGACAGATTGCCTTACAAACTCAATCGAAGCACGCACACAAGACGAAGTACTTATTCCCTCAATTAACAACAAAATGAGAAGCACAACACTTGTCGTCACCACGCTCCTAGTAGTTTTCAAAAGGAATAGCATAAAAGGAAGGAGAGTGGAAGGAGATTAGTACAACAAGCATGAAGAACGAGCCAGCACATGTACGAAGTGGTATCTTAGTCTTCAACTCGAAAGTCACACAAGTGCTGGTGAACGATGAAATTGACACAGTAGTACTGTACAAGGGCTGCTGCACCAGTGTCATAGTGGAGTGGATGGTAGATCAGTAGTAGTAGTACTGGTCGACCATTGTTTACAGTACCGCGGTACTTGACAGCACCACGGCTACCATACATAGGCGACAGTACACGCACAACCGCAGCACCTTGAAAATCCCATGAGGAAATCATCATCGTGTTGATTGATCAATCAATCAACACTCAAACAAACGCCATTCACAAGAACTCACCAACAAAGGCAGAAGAGTGTGGTTCGTTTGAAAATGAAGAGGGGCAACGTGGCAGAGAATGGAACATTCACTGCAGTGTTGGGTGTTGGGTCTGACACGAAGTGCAGTTGGCAAATGAATAGCGTTGTATGTAAAACAATAGTACGATGGCTCCAGTGTCAAAGTGGAGTGGATGGTAGATCAGTAGTAGTACTGGTCTACCGTTGCCTATATAGTAGCGAGGTACTGTCTCCTACGCACAGTACTTGGGGTGCTGTCAAGTACAGTACCGTGGTACCGTACTTGACAGTTCCGCGGTACTGTATTTGACAGCACCCCAACTACTGTACGTAGGAGACAGTACCGCGCTACTGTACGTAGGAGACAGTACACGCACGACCGCAGCACCTTGAAAATCGCATGAAAAAACTCATCATCAATCCTGTTGATTGATCAAACGAATCAATCAACACTCAAACAGCACACAACATTCACAACTCACCAACAAAGACAGGAGAGGAGTGTGGTTCGTCTGAAAACGAAGAGTGGGAGGCGAAGGTGGCAGAGAATGGAACATTCACTGCGGTGTTGGGTCTGACACGAAGTGCAGTTCGCACCAAATGAAGAATTGAGGTGACATGCTTCCGCAAAAATTCGCAGGTAAGTTTCTACATAAAACAATACGATGGCTTTATAAGATAGCATTCCTTGTAGAAATGTACGGAAAACACTGGTACTGCAGGTGCCAAAAATAGGTCAGTATGTTTATCCCGTACAAATGTACAAATTGATCTCGCAACGCACAAAAGGACACACGTATGACGGCATTGTGCTCATACGACTACCGGTAGCTAGCTACCTGGTAGTACTCTGCGTACATGACACTGCAGCACACACAATACAATACTACACCACCGTACAATACACAATACACCGTCGTGTAAGATACTCTGTATGTTTCACGACGGTACCTACAACACATACCATACATAAGCACGCAATAGCATACTGGCTTTTGTACCAGCATTCTAACTGAACTGAGTAACGGTACTTTCGTACTCGATAGCGTACTACGTCATTAACCTCACAAGCATAATAGACACTGTACACCACCAGCCGCACCATAAACGTACTGTACCACGCACCGAACACCATGCACCATGCACCATGCACCAGACACCAGACTCCAGACACCAGACACCAGACACCATAGCTGTGATACACTTGTACAACGTACAATGAATGTACAGCGTACAAACCATGCGCTAGTACGGTATCCCAGCAGACGGTGTAAAAAACGCTGTATACTGTACACTGTACGGCACAAACACTAGCCCACCCACGATACGACATACTCCAGTATGTCGTACAAAACACGTACAGTACTCGGTGTTTTATGTGTGTCGAAATTATGAAGAAAAAAGCTCAGGAATAATACTGCAGTAGTTCAGGAGCAAAAAAAATTCTTCATAAAAATGAGGAAACAGCAAACTTCAGAATCCTGAACTAAATAAATAAACCTGAACAATACTTCAGGAATCCTGAGCTAAATATGGGAATCCTGAAATTTTTCCAGTAACTATGATAAAAAATTCTTGTATCAACTATGGTACTTAGTTTTGGCACCCTTAGATGTAGTGTCACATAATTTTTTGTAGTACCCAAACCTTGTACTTGGTTGGGGTCCACAACCTTGATGAACCAACAATAGGAATTCGCGGCATTGACTCAAATGCTTATTGCAATTATCTGTTTGTACAGTGCCTCTAAGTGCCCGTACTGAATAGGGGATCGGAAATGACAACAGCAATGCACAGAAGCTGACGTCCATTGAACTACTGGTACCCCCTACTGTTTATCGTAGTACTGTCTTTCATATACTACAGTACTCCAGTACATTATCATACAGAAGGCACGTGCATGGATAAAATAAAATAAAACCTAATTATTGGGTTATTCGCCGTCTTCGGTCTTTCACCAAGACCAAAGTGAGTACCCCTTGTGGCCGGCCCATATTACAGGTCGGCGACAATAAGGCAATATATCCCTCCCCCTAATGAACATGTCGAATACGTGATTGCTCCGGGTCACATCTCAATTACTGACGGGTCGAAAAATTGTGTCAACAGTAATTGGCATCTGCCGTCTTTTTCCATGCGGGATCTCGCCATCCTCATATATCGCAGCCACCGTCTCCGCGACGAAGGATTTTTCTTGAGAATCGCAGCAAGTGGTCGTATGCAATAGTGTCTATCGGCTGCAGGAATTTTTTCCGTACTTGCATGCATCTCTCGAATCTCTGCGATTTCGGAATCTCCGACGAGTTGCAATTCTGCCTCATTTGATTGGTGCAGGATGTTGTTTCGAGCTTTCCATAAACATTGGGCGGTTTGATTAACATGGGTCAGTATGGTTCGGAGAGTCTGAATCCCCTTCCCGTCTTGAGTCATTATATCGGTTCCATATGGGTCCGTCTCCGCTATGGCTCGCCACGCGACGCTCATATAACCTTTCATTGCGTTGTGCCAACCAATCTGTTCCTGGTCAGTGAATGCGGTGCGAATGAGAGCCCACATTTTCGTAGGAAAACCGGAAAGATCGGGTTCATATGTGTGACCGTCGAGCCATGCCATGATCCCATTCCTCAGTAATGGAAACACTGGGTGGAAGTCTGTCGGAGTCAGACTCTTTGCCAAATCCTTCAGAATCGTAGCCCTGTCCGGGTTGTGAACACTTTGAAGCACGTGTTGCCATGATTCACCATGTACCCTACAGCATGGGCACTTATCGAGATTATCGTCTTTGGTGTTTGCAGTTTGAAGTCGTTTATTCCCTGTGTACCATTGCTCGAAAACAAACTTCGTGTGAGCAGTCTGTGCCCTGTGGGACAGTTGATTGTGGAACGCTCCGAATAGATTTGTCCACTTTTGTCGCGACTGCATGTACTGCCGAAGGTGATATCCGTTAATGTGATATCGTAAAGACGCCTCTTCTTGACCGACTACCCGTACTCCGTTGATGACAATGGATACACGTGCTTCAGGAGTATGGTCAGTGTGTTCGACCGATTGTCTTTGAGTCTTCTGACCACGATACCACGAGGCTAAATTGTCGGCATGATTGTTCCACTTTATGTCTCGACGATTACCTCTTCCTGCTGTCGAAGCCTGGTGTCCCTTCACCCATACTGATTTTATCCGCCGACGTATTGCGGTGGTCTCGGCCTGAATGATGCCAAGATAATCTGCATTGCTCGGTTGTCGTTGTTTGATCTGAAGATGTTGACTGGAATGCCTCTGTAGTACCTTGGCGATCGCACCTTTACTGTCTGTGAGCCAACGAAACTTGCATTTGTGACGTTTGCCCCATAACGAATTTAGGAGAGAGAGGAATAATAATGAAGCAGCATATCCACCGAGTTCGCACCGGGTAGAGTTTGACGTGTCGAACGACCCATCAACCGGTCCCGCTCCTTCGACCAGAATCTCATCTGACGGCGTCGTCACTAACCATCCAAACGTCCCTTGACGTCCTTTCAGGCCACCATCGGAAGCTATTGTTAACGTCTGTTTCGTTTGACATGCCTCCCACAACCGATCGGATGATGTCAATTGCCTAACATGCGACAGAAGGCGACGACGATGTCGAGGTAGCTGTTTGATTGCCTGGGAGATAGTTGATCCTGTTATTGTTGACTTTGTTGGTGAAGACACATTTTCGGCGCCATGACGACGGATCTCGTGTCCAGGGGATTCTTTCCAGAAGCGGTCATATCTCAAACATTGCGAAGATATATATCTACGCCATATGTGTTTCATTGATGCCCCGAGGACCGGTTGCCTTGGCCATGACTCATCCTCGTGGAAATCCGAAGGTCGCCGAGCCTCCAGTGCCCATGTTGCTATTTTGGTGTCATCCGATCGATCCACTAAATCCAACAATGTGATTGACTGCAGATGAAGCCAAACCAGGTTGATGTCCTTTTGCTGTCGGGGCGTATATCCCTTGAGTCGATTCAGGTCCATTATGTATTGGCCGCTTGAACCTCTGAGACGGAGATGATATGGATCTGTCACCGTGATTTGAATGTTATGATTCGACATGAACTGCCGCATTGATAGAATCCATGTCGGTGTGAGATAGGGGATGTGAACTGTTGGTTCCTCCAATAGATTGACCGGGAGTCCAGCCTCTAGTTGTGATGCCTGAATTTGGACCAAAAGGAGCTGACCGACGTTGGTATTGCCGTATACTTCATGTCTGAAATATTTGATCGTTTCGATGCCAGCACATTCCGTGCGAAGGTCCATCAGATTTAAGCCTCCCATGGATGTGGGTCCGTATCTGATAACAGTCGCCATTTTGCTGGAAAAACCCAATCGTTGAACAATGGTAGGAATAATCTTAGACTGCACGCATTCCAATTCCTCCTCATCGATCGCCAGTGCGGGGAGTGAATATTTCATTGCTGGTGAGTAAACAGACCTGTGAAACACCTTGATGTCTTTCTGCGTCAATCGAGGGGATCGTAGATGACTTGCATATTGATCCGCCTTTTTCTTCATTACCATAATATTATCGGAGAAATCTCCTAATGGGGTTTGAAACACACCCAGGATACGTGCTGATTTATGCAACAGCTGTCGTCGTATCGCAACCCTGTTGTGTATGTTCGACCCTAGAAACAGTCGAATTTGCGGATCATGGGGATCGACCTCCCGAAGATATGGTCGTCCTTGGCGCCAATCCCAAAACATGATGTACCAGGAACACTTGTTTAAATTCAAGGCACCAGGTTTGTGCAACTTTTTCCAGTGATGCGATAAGTTCGGTCATGGATAATCTTCCAGAGTCTGTCAATCAAATGGCAGTATCGTCGACAAAAGCATCCACAAGTCTTTGATGAACAATGGTCCCATCTGCCGATTTGAAGTGAATTCTCTCAGGGACGACCTTTTCTAACGTATTTAACAAAAGAACGACCAGCGATAACCATACAGAGGGAGATGCCCCACTTCCTTGTCCTGTTCTGAAGAGTGGTTCAAATGTCGTACCTCCATACGAGCCATCGGAAACCTCATACACAGTTTTTACCATATATTGCATGAGTGCAAGAGCCTTGGAATGTGTACGCACTGCTTCAACTGGCATACCGCACCGACGAGCTGCGAGCATGCCAATAGCAACAATTTTCCTGTCGAAACAGACCGAAGCATCGTTGTCGAATCGAATGTAGTTAATCTTTAACAATCGGCAAAGATCTGTTGTCAGTTGATTTAACATGCTGACTGGATCCATTGTAGTCCTTCCCAGAACCAATCCATGTTGACCGTTATTCAGCAGATTTAACTCGACCGAACGTCTCACGAGTCTAGAACCCCACATAATTTTAGAAAAAGGTTGTAATCGGCTTCGAACAGATGAATTATACGGAGCCTGTTTATTTTTGGTCGCCCAGGATCCTTTTCCAGCATGATGTTCACCGCTTTACACCATCGCGGAGGGGCTATTCCTCTTGACACTGCAATATTCAGGAACTTGCGGAAACACGTCAAAAGCATGGTGTCTGAGACGATGGCTTTATAATGCCCTAAATGGCGACCCGAGGGTGACGTTGTCGTCGTCTCTTTCCAAGATTTGAATCCCTTCATAATATCGGCATTTGTGATCTCCAATTTTATCGGACCTGTCTCCAACACCGAAGATGGAATATGAAAAGATTCCAAGAACTCTCGAAGCAGTTGATTGTCAATATCCCAGGAATCCGGTATCTCTCCTTCAAGGCAAGTTTCCACTTTGCTTGATAAGCTCGTTTGGAGAAGTGCGTCATGAATCACTCCTCTGCCACACCGTGATTCCGCAGCTGCTCGAAAGGCCTCCCTGTTGAAGCTTAAGAGATGACGCTCGATATCCTCTCTATTGATTATGGTATCCCAGACTAGTTGGTCGCTCGGTGTGTGTTCCAACACTGTGTGAACCTGGCCAGGATCTATTGTAATTCCATACGTAGGGTCGCGCGGAATCTGAAGCTGAGCTAAGCCTGAATGATCAGATGGTTTCACCGTCTGTCGTATTTTCTGATACATAGATTTGATCGCCTCAGTCTTGATTGTCCTGGAGACGATTTTTGCTCTTCGTTGTGATTCTTGCTTCGTAGCCGGGTTTGCGTCGGCTTCAAAGCATCAAGCAGCTCTTCGTAACATTTAACTCGACTCTGAGTTGATGTCTTTTGTAGCTTGCGAAGATGTTTCTTGGCCTGATTGAGTTGCTTTCGAATGTCAGGAATCGTCGTCACATTACTGTTATGGGATAGTGTAAACGATGGATCATATTCCTGAATTTGTCGCTCCCACCGAAGAAAAGTTGAGGAGTAGTCCTCATGGTGAGTCACTTCTCGTAATCGCAATTTCCAATACCGATAGACTATACCTGCATTCCGCAAACGCGGAGACCATTGGTACTTCTTGGGTCTTGTCGCCAGGACGGATTCTGCGGCAAGCGTGGCATGTCCTTGATCTTCATCCCATGCCGTCAAGATGCGTCTGACCTGTGAACGTGTCAAGGCCTTATGTGTTTTCCATAACGTGTCAATCCGTTCTCGCATGTTGTGTGTTGCGTAGTAGTCTCGCATTTTTGCTACGTACATCTCTACGGATTCGGGATTTCCACTTCGTAGCCATCGTTGAGGTTGCGTTGCCTTGAGCGATCCGGTGATATTAGTAATGCTGAGTAAAACCTGTAAATCCAGATCTACGTACAATGATCGATGGTCAGATTGGGGACCTTCAAAATACGATAAAGTCCCTTGCCTGGTGCAGGCGGACCGCGTTCTAGAACAACCAAATATGTAGTCAATCCTCTGATCCGAGGATCCGATGTATGTCGACGGTGCTGGATTGGATGAATGCAAATCCCATAAGTCATGTGACTTGTCAGACGTCAGTGTCGAGTTTGCGTCCATCATAAGTAAAATTGCATGACCATGTTGTTGGAGATTCCGAATCGTGAGTGCCAAGTCTTTTAGAAACTCTGTTCTCGGTTGCGGGTTTTTGATACCTTTATTTCGGTAGTAGGCATACTCGCGATGAAATGTGCTTCCCAGTGGTGATGTTGAGACAGAACCTTTGCATGTACGATACCCCGTGATGACGCTCAATTTCTGCTCTGCCTTGCCAATAAAAGTAAAGCCACACCATCGACCTAAACCCGTGGAATCGTGAATAGGATCTCCAAAAACAGTTGTAGTGAGACTTCCTGCCACCACTTGAATCGAACTGCCAGCTTGAAACGTTTCGCTGTCCTCTAACGGATCAACCTGTTGTGTCGGAGAACCAAATGACGTTTTACCAATGTAAAGTTGTCTGCGGAGGCATTGTTTGAACTTAGATTGAACATAGTGGTGTTGCCATCCGGAGTTGGTTTCAGCCATGCCAAAAACATCGATTGAATACGAAATCATTGATGATAGATAATAATTGTAGTCATCTCCAGATTGGTTGTAAGTCAAGCCTTTGACATTTTGAAACATGAATCTGGTGGTGTCCGGAGCTTTGTAAACAATTGTTTCCCCAAAGGTACTATTGGCCGCATCATCGCAGGATTTGCGTGTATGCAAACGACCTGGTCGTTTCGTCGCGAACAGCAGGACTTGTGACGGATTGATGGGTGGATGGCGATCCTCGCCTCGAGACATGTATTGTCCGCGTCGGCATGATGTAGCTGTATGCTCTTGCGTTTCGGCATGATACTGGGGCCATGTACTATGATGATCATCTTGTGAGGTGACCTGTGTTGAGTGCTGTGGGGTGGTGTGAATCCTCTGTCATTCAACCTCGCCTCCCTCTGGAACACTATGGATATTGTATTGAGTGTCCAGATCGGGCTTTGGTGAAGAACATTCATCGGACTCATCCATCGACAAACGAGCATCTTGATGACAAATTTCTGATTGATCGTATACCATTTCGTGTGTTTCTGAGATGTCGTCAAATTCGTGAGAACCTACCGACATTTCCTCTAATTCATCCTGCAATGACCTGGATTTTTTCTTCGTCGGAGATGAAACGGTGACAATCGCACGACGAGAATCATTTTTCATCTGAGCATGAATGGACGGCTGATCTTGTAGGATGTTCATAGACTTAGAACCACCGTTGTTTTGAAATTGTTTGTCTTCCTCTTCGTATTTCATTTCGTCCAGAGATCTGCGACGGTTACCGTCGAGCTTTCCTGTCGTGTTGGCCTTTGGCGAGGAGCCTTCCTTTATTATGCAACTCCTCATTGACCAGTGCCTCTGTCAAAACCTCAATACGGGAAGCCATACGGTCAATGACGTCCATAAGTTTGGAAACTCGAAGATTCAGATCCAAAATTTGGACGTGAGAATCTTGTTGTCGTTCCATCGTGATAGCAAGTTTGTCCCGATTGCCATTGAGAACTGTATCCATATCATCGATCCTTCCCAGTTTGGACTCGATATGTGCTAGTCGTGTTGTTGTTTGAGATGTCAGAGTGGATTGGTCTAACGTTTCTTCTTGTTGTTGTCTTCGAAACAAGGCTTCCAATTCGTCTAAACGGCGCGTTGTTGCGGAAGAGAGGAACGATGGTGCAATCACAGATAGTGTTGCTGAGTGGGTGAAAACAGTGGTATCATCGCCGATGTCGGATTCCGAAACTGAATTTGATACTGCCCCTGCATAGGTCTTGCGACTTGTTTTTCCAGTCCTCCCGGTAGTCATACTCCGATCCGGTTGACTATGCTTCTTGCTGGGTGGCACAGTGCTGCTGCTTGCTCCTTTTCCATTACCAAGTTGCAACTTAGCATTGGGATGTACCTGGTCGTTTCCACTTACAGATGGAAAGTCTGATGGCTTCCAAGCGGCCGTGGATGCCATATGGGCCAGAAGATCAAGATTCTTCTGGATGGATAAGTCGACATGAATGACCGAAGGAAGTCCCATAAGACTATCGCGAAAACGAGCCTCCCTCTGACCGATGGGATTGATCCGGAGGCGATACTGACGGAGAGATTCCGAGACATGTGTTTCAAAATTCTTTGGAACCAAGAGGTATGCTTTTTGATCGTACCCGCCATTCACAACCTCGCATCGTGCACACGGGTCATCTACTTCCTTGAATATTGTACTTGCCCACTCTCTAGTAGATCGTTCAATAACTTCTCCATTGTCGTAGATTTCCTTCCTTACTTTATCCAAGTTGAGTAAAGTGGGAAACAAAGGAAATGATTTCAATGATTTTGCATAGCGGTCTTGCATTTCAAAGTATTCACTGATCTGTTGTGGCTGAAGTTTCGCAAGTGCAAGGCGAGAAAGAAACAAAGGCGCATTATGTCCTGTCAAAAGAGCCGAGAGAGCTTGCGACAGGGGTGAGACATGTGCCTCCCCACACTGGATAACTAAATGACTGATCTTCTGTTCCATTGGAGTGCGTTGATAGAGCAAAATGTCAAAGAATGGAGTTTCTTTTGGAAGGCGCTTTCGAAGGCTTTGCAGATAGCGGTTCCGATGTGTCGTTCGCGCAGCTTTAAAAAGAATGTAGCCTGCAGTGACAATTCTGCCGCTGGATGTGGTAGAGTTGGATATCGAAACTTGAACGTTGTTGTCGGCGAGTGTTCGGACAGTATTCTCGGATGTTCTCCACTGACCAGGAAATTTCTCAGCAAAGCAAACACGAACACCAAAGATAATTTGTGTCGTAGATTGCAGGAAGGAAACATTAGGAGAAATGAAATCACGTAACTCTCCTGGAGACATAGACTTCATAGTTGTCGGGGATTGTAAATCGACGCTTTCCCAGCGGTAGAAGTAACAGTCGTTTCCCGGGAACATGTCGGATAGAAGGGCGTGAACATCAGTGAGCCATAGGGACGATTCTTCATGGTAGCGAGAGAAGTCACCCTTGATATTCCATCTAATTGTGAGACGATAGGTACCGTCATTCGTTGGAACGGATAGATCTGGTTGTAGAACTGATGGGTTGTCTTCGGTGCTGTGGGATACATCGGATGGCCTTGGTTGCTGATGGGGGAATATATTGTCAGATCGATCCTCGACTACGCCTGTCGTCATGTTTGAGTCAGTCCTCAATTCGCCATCCGTTTCCAATACTGAGTCTTGAGCCCGATTTACATTAGTGGTTCTCATGTTTTTGTTGGTTGTTCCAGCTCTCTCATCAGGACCGTTTTGAAGACCCGCGGGGGCTGAGACTCCAGAAACAGTAGGTGGGGATTTACTCCTCGGGCTCTTGTGCTTGCGGCCCACCTGTGTCCAGTTGTTCAGCTCAATATCCATAGTGTCACGTTCCCCACAAATATAGTCAGTCCATGTAGTATCGATCATGTTGATGGCTAGATAGTGCGGAGCATAACGTTGCAGATATGGCTGAGACACGTCAGTAGCCCACGCCGATAAGGTGAATGGAATGTCAATCTTGCGGTCAACATGATACATGATTTTATACCAAACCATACGGTGGCACATGATGGGATCTGCACTGTACTTCATCCACACGTTGTCGAACTTGGAACAGTCATCATACACGAAAAACCCAAGCATCAAGTATCGGAGCCAATTCTGAGGTGTTCCATGTTGCTTGTACGCATGAGCGTTGGCTTCACGACGATAGCATTCTTCTGCGGAAAACCATTCCTGGCCTACCGGAGGAGACGGCATATCTTTCCACTCCTGTGTATAAAATCCATACGTAGGGTGACGAGGGTCATGATATGCTGCGGGGTCTGGGGGCGATGGGAGCGCCGCTTGGGCGGTCATGGTCATGGTGGTTGAGGTACGCGACAACTTCCTATTCGGGATACGCAATTACGAACGACGGACAGAACGTACTTGCGAAAAACTAAATTAGAAAATTGTGTGGCACGTGCATGGATGTGTATGATATGTATCATATTCATTTAGACGCTGTGTCGAAATCGAGTTAAAATATGTTCATAAAAATCTAATGATTGAATAGGTTTTGAGTTTGAAATTTGTTCGAAACCTAGAAACTTCAATGTTCTTTTTCGTCGTTTAGGGGTTTTAGAGTACTTTTAGTCTGTAGTATGGCCATTAGAGAATTTCGAATCTGATGACGTTTTGGTGAAGCTGCGCAAGGTTTCTAAGAATTGGCACTATGACATTGGACGGAAGGCGAATGATGTATGACAAGTGATAAACGTCGTACGTTTTAGCATGTGTTCAAGGCACCCATTCAAGGTTCAATCCCAGGAAAATGTGTTGTACTAGAAATTTACAGTACGATATAGGAGACGAACCGTCATTTACCTGATATTCTCTAACGTACATATCAAAACATACGAGGAATGCGGAGTGACACAAACTTTTGGACAAGATCCTGTCCCACCAAACCTCGCGTCTCGATCACCAAATCCAAACAGTATACGGAAGCAAAGATTCAATCCCAGTACATGATTCACACATGCAAACAACGTCGAACTACATTGTGCCAAGTCACATGATTTTGCGTCTGCCGTTGGTCACATGAAACGCCAATTAGACTGTTTTCTTTTTCGTTCGCTTATGTCTGGAGGTTGACCTACTGCATGTACTTGTACCATTGACAATTATTTGTAGCAGGGAGCGTACAATAGCATATCCAACCACCCGATGCCGCCGTGACAAGTAGTTCCATCTCACAATTTTGGCCTTGTATCTTCTATTGCAGAGCAAAATCTACTAAGCAAAATGACAATCGCAACACCCCTTCCGGATTTGTCTGACAACGTAACGTTGTTCAAGAGTATTTACTCCGTTGGACTACTTCTCTTCTCTATTGCTATGATCATGGGCCTGATCTTCACAGGCCAGACGAAGATCGCTCAGGATGTCAGTCCTATCCTAGCCTTCGCTGTCATTTGGTTTGCTATCATTTGGCTCACGGTTGTCGAAGGAGGACAAGCATCGCTTGTTGGTCTAGCTCCAGTCAACCCGGAACTCTACAAGGTCTCGCACAAGAAAGCTCACTCCATCTGCAAGATCTGCTTCACCGGTGACAACTTTCACCGTTACCTTCTTGGTCGTCAATTCCTGGTTGTCTTGACTGTGTTTGCTGTCAACATGTCCGGCGGTCCCATCGAGGGTGCTACTCTCTGGGGTCTACCAGAATGGGTCGTCAGCATCTTTTTGGGTAGTGGTCTTGCGATGATTCTCTTCACCGTCATGTGGACAGCTGAATTCTGAAGTCAACGCTTCCTCTGCATGCTTGACTACATGAACAACTGGATGATGTCCGTTACCTTCTGGGTTTCCATGGCGATCGAGTTTACAGGGTTGCTCCATGCCTCCTATGTTTTTCAGATGATCGTGTGCCGTTTGGCCAAACAGCCAGTTGAATGGCACGAGCCTCAAAGATCAGGGTTAGTGTCCTTTTTCTTCTGGTTGCGATGCTTGTTTTCATTCGTTGTTCT
The DNA here is from genome assembly GCA_022925895.1 of Fragilaria crotonensis. Taxonomy (NCBI): domain Eukaryota; phylum Bacillariophyta; class Fragilariophyceae; order Fragilariales; family Fragilariaceae; genus Fragilaria; species Fragilaria crotonensis. Next base: position 7,837 of record JAKSYS010000730.1, on the reverse strand, counting down.
TGGTTTTGCTTTGGCGGTGACCTTTTCAGCCTTGTTCGAGGGCAAGACAACTGTTTGGGATGGCATCCCTCCGGCAGCTGCCATGGTCATCTTCCTCTTTCTTTTGTGTGTTGTCGGTATGCTTGAAGCCGTACAAATTGCCTTCTTTGCGGTTACCAAGATTTGCAAGGCCGATCGCGGCTCCAACATATTTGCAAGGAAAACTTGCCACTTCCTCTTTCTTGGTAACGGTGAGAACTTGCCCAAGTTTATGGTTGGACGACAACTCATGGTTGTGTCTTGCATGTTCTTTGTGGCTCGAGTTACGAGTGTTCACATTGGCCCAGGCGAGACGAATATTTTTGGGGTAGCTGACGGCGTCCAGAAGTTCTTCGATACCGGTCTTCTTGGCGCATTGATCACCACAATTATCGGCTCCATCGCTTGGCGTCTTGTGGCCTCCTGCTTCCCAATCGCGTTCATAAGCTCCCCAATCACGTACGTCTTTCTTCGCATTTGCCTCTTGTTGGAAGGCAGTGGTCTCTGCCAAGGAGCATGGGTAATTGCAGATATTCATAAGGCAATTGCTGGCTTCAAACGGGATGAAGAGTACATTGGAACCGCTGAAGAACGTGCCGGTTTGAGCATGAAAGACGACGACACAATCCTTGACAGGGGCCCAGGAAAAATTGTCATGCTCCCACACTTTATTGACCATGCTCCGGAGAGCTTGAAAGAGTTGTTGGAGTCCGACCCCAGCGTTGCGAAGTTTGTCAGTACTCTAACTGTTGCCAACGGAGGTGGAGAAGCCCGATCCGGATATGGCACGGAGTCCGATGGGACTGGTGACGACGCAGAGATTGCGGCATGATTGAAGTTTGAAGTACTACGGTACAGTTTTGGTACAGTACAAGGATGCTGGAAGGTACTCTGAGCTGTGAGTACCCGGTACCACGTCCTCATATTCGGGAGTGATGATGTCTTATATATCATACACATAATGTAAGCGACAGATATGTTATACACAGAAATATACAACTCTATTCTGTATAATGAAGTATGACAGTATGACGCATAATGCGAGTATGAAGTGTCCCCTAAAATCGAGCCTATCGAGGTTTTCTAAAAAGATCGACTCCATAAACTATATTGCAAATAAAGTTGCAGGTCAACTTGCTTACCTACGAATCTAAGACTGCTCCTCTGAGAATAGAAATACCTTACACTGTATCCGTAGTAAGTAGAGCTCAGTACTCCCGTACATTAGCTTGTAGGAGTACTAAACGACCTCCACTTCAGCGCACTCTCCACTCACACCAGTGTTGCGTTTCTTAACTGTGCAGGCCTCGTATGACAACCCTCAGCACCTAGTTCGCCAGTAGTCCATCTACTAACTCCTCAAACTTTGCAGGATGCCCAAGTTCGTGACTCGTATCGTGTGACCCTGACCCTTTGACTTCAACAGCAGACTCGTAAACTCACATTGTACTTTAAGCGTTAAGTAACCTTCCGGATTCTGGGGAATTCGGATCACCTACTTCAAAGGTGTCGCCCCTCGTACAGTGAGTTGAGTTTGCGTTTGTGGACAATGGTTCTCTTTCACGGTTGAGTTCAAGTTCGAAAGCAGTCTGTCGTCCAGTCACACCCCTATCTAAACTACTTCGATTATATGTTTGTGTTGTGTTGCCACAGTAAACGTATACTAAACTCTTCTTACATGTTTATCAGATGTCTACTTCTAGGCAGCTGCATTTCATGTTGCTGGCCTCTCGGGCGGGCGGATGTTGTATACGTAGTGTATAATACAAATAGAAAAGAAATTATGATATAGCAATGAAGGTTGTCGAAACTCATCGTCGCCAGCTTCGCCCGAACTCGCAGGATTCGAGTTGCTTGTGCCACCACATAGGTTCAGAAAATAAAATAAGCAAACCCCCATTTGTTCGAGAAGAATCTTCTCCAAGAATGTAATGCGACCTGCGTCAACATCTGCCGCATTCGACTTTATCGTCCTCATTCCCGTTATCGCCCGTCTCGTCGCCCGCTGCATACTTGTCCTTAAAATTGATTCCATGAGCTGTAACCAGGTTTTAATGTGCCTCGTGGGCTTGTTGGCCTCATGCTCTCGGACATCTTCCATCAATAATTCTTGAACAGACGGCTCATAGTGGTTTCGTAATGTATACAACTCTCGAAGCGTTTGCACAGCTCGCTGACCCTCCAACAATGCATGCTGCTGTGCATTTGTGCCTAAGGGGGCGGGGTTCCAATTAGATAAAAACTCCTCAAGTATAAATATATTTAGTACATACGTTGGGAGCCATTTTATTTAGGGATTTGTACGTCGGGAGCCAATTTTCATACCTCAGGAGCCAATATTTAACTTAAGATTTTTACGTTGGGAGCTTTGATGTGCTCCTATTGTCTCCAGTAGGTTGGATTTGAATTAAAATGTTACATTCAAATGCAACTTAATACAGGCGCTCATATCCATGACATCAACAACAAAGCTCAATCTGTGATATGCTGCCCATTCCAACTGCAAAGAAACAAAAGAAAAACAATGGGACACCACTTCCAATGTCAGATAGTGCATCGGGAATTAGTTTTTCAGAGGTTCCATCTCCTGGTGCTGACCTCCATGCATCTATTCGTGAAATTTTCATCTTCACTCCATTTGGACTTTCTTAATCTGAAGAAATGCTCCTGGTACATTATGTATTGGGACTGGCGCAATGGTCGACCACAAATGCGCACATCGTCCCTCTCCGATCCCTCCATCAATTTATATCAGGGGTCATTATCCCATCATCAAAGGGCGAAAATTCGACGACAAGACATCAACGAGCCTGCAAGGATTCTTGGTGTGCATTAAACACCGTCAGGGGATTTCTCGGAACATATCAAAGTTCTGAAAGCCAAGGCTGACAAATTCGCAGGCTACCTCAAATCCCCTCGACTAACTCCTGGCGACATCCGCCTTTTCCATCGCACCATTTATGACCCGGCCATGCGGTATTCACTGCCAGCAATAGCGGTGGACGAAGAAGAATTGGCTCAGGTGCAGACAAAAATCATTCCAACGATTGTGCAAGAATTGGGACTATCCAGCAGCAAATTACCGGTTGCAGTGCGTCACGGTCCCATATCCATGGGCGGCTTAGGACTCATGGATCTTCGCACAGAGGGAGGAATTGAAATGGTTAAATATTTTCGTCACGAGGTTTATGGCAACACAGAAGTCGGGAAGTTGCTTCTCCTTCAACTTCAGGCATCACAACTCGAATCGGGAGTCCCCATGCAACTATTAGCGGAACCGAGTACACATATACCGTATCTCACGCCGACTTGGATCCTTTCAATGCATCAGTTCATGTCCAATCACAACATCAGCATGGACATCACAAATGCTCTCACGCTCCCACTTTGGGGTCCAAATGACCAGTACATCACGAACTCAATCCGTTTGAAAGGCTATACAATGCAACAACAAACAGATATCAATCTCATACGACTGTTCCTCCAAGTGACGACGATAGCTGATATGGTGGATTGCCATGAACCTTCTTAGATTGCAGAATGGGCACTTGACGGCATACGACCTACAGATTTTGTTGCAAATCCGACATGGCCGAGACAACAAACTCCGACTGTGAAACAGCAGCGTCTGTGGAGACGTTATATTGCGTCACAATTTATCAGGTACGGAAGGGCATGGATAGTAGCACCCCAACGCACACTGAAGGATCTGAAGGCACAAGTCAGCATGGAATCTACACAACAACAAGATACCGCCCTGACCCTAACGTCGAGACTCAAACGATTACCACGGAACACGCGACGACTCTTGTCTCACATCAATTTTGCATCCGACGAGGACACACTATGGAAATTATGCCAACGCAAACAAATTCTTACGATTGCTTTTGACGGCGGCCTGAAAGGCCGCAAAGGTACGTTTGGATGGAGTGTGACGACACCAAAGAATGACATTCTAGCTATGTGAAGGGGCAGGACCTATTGATGGACCGTACGATACCGCTAGTTCTAGTACGAGATGCGAACTTGGTGGATATGCGGCAGCTCTACTGTTTTTCTCATTGCTACACCGACACTGGGGGCTTCGTCACAAATGCACGTTCCGATGGGTAACGGACAGTCAAACTGCGATAAACAACGTGGTGCGGGAAACTCGATCATCACCAACCAAACTGCGTCAACCCGCAAACTCTGATTATCTGGGAGTAATTTGATCGGAAACGAAGTTCCTTTGTCGGAGAAATTACGCTGAAGTGGATTAAAGGCCACCAAAAGGTGCGACACGATGTCTACAATGGTCATAATTGGGATGTCAGCCGGAATAATCACGTTGACTCCTTGGCAACATGGTATCGCGAACAATCCAATAAACGACAATCAATTGAGAAAACAGATCACACTCCTGAAGCAAGAGTCACGGTATTGCTTAACGGGGTTCGATTGGTATCTCAGGTCGAGTCCAGTCTTCGCTTCCACATAAACGGTTATCACCTTCGGTTGCACATCCAATCGCAACATCGGTGGTCGAATGCCACCTGGAATTGAATCGACGTGGAAGCTCTCGGACGTTTCTATAGACGATTACCACCGGCTGCACAGGTGGCGCAAACAAAATTCATGTTCAACCAATGGCATACGGGCGCAACGAGGATCCGAAACGCAAGGGTCAAAGATCCCCAGCTTCGATTATGTCCGTGCTGCAAGACGACGGATGAGACGACACAGCACGTGCTTCAATGCCGCTTGAATTTTGACCATGAAAAAGGTATCCAAGTTTTCAGAAAAACAATGTCTCCGACGGAACCCCACCCTGTGTTTCAAATCCTACGAGATGGCATCACCTCTTTGGTGGAGGCATTGTCGTATACGATCCTCTGTCGTTCGATCAAATTCCGTCTAAATTCCATGAACGCCTGCGCGTAGCCCTACGCGATCAGCAGACGATAGGATGGGATAACGCAATCAAAGGGTACTTGAGCGTCGAGTGGCGTTGCATGGCGGAACACGCCATGTTCGATTCTTCACCAGCTAAACCGGACATTGGTTTCTACCGCATACACAACATTCTTAAAGCCGCTCATGTTCTCACGCAGACAACATGGAAGGCTCAGAATAAAATGCTACATGACCATCATGATGCCATCAACCGACACATTAGGGAAGCGGAGGCGGCGGAGATAACTGCAATGCACCGACAATCGGAAAACTTACGAGCAGGCGATAGGCATTACTGTGAGCAACCATTGGAAAAGATTCTAAATAAATTGGCGTCCTCACGACGACGATGGATTCGCTACATGAAAATGGCCCAGGATAGATCCAGTCGCGACGGGAAGAGACAAACTTTACTGACAAATTTTTTCAGACCTTCGGTCACGGATACACAACGTTCAGACACACTTGGAATACAGACACCGAAATAATGATTCGAGTTAGGGATAGGGTTAGGATAACATGATCGTCGCCGCCATGGAATACGGGCTGGCCACGACGGGGTACACACGATGGTTTTGTCAAAAGACCAACGACGGTGACAACCCTTAATAACTAGGTTAATTATTGTTATTACTCTCCATTTGGACTTTGCTGTTGAAAATGTTTTAAGCCTGTTCAGATTCAAATGTAGTGCGCTCAGTGCGTCACAGATAGAAGAGACGAGCGACAAGATTTTTTCAGATCCTTTAAGCAACTTCACGTTTCTTAAAGTTTTCTGAAGAAAGATTAAGAAAACATGAGATTAAATGAGAAAGCCATTGAAAATTTCAAAAAATTTAAGATTCCAACATCAAGATTCCATCAGGATACTTCGGAGTATTTTAAGAATAACCTTAAAAGCAATCCGTGAAGAATGTATGTCGTTCGTAGAATGCAGCCCGGACGATTACCCAACGTACGTTATGTACCTTCGTATGTTGCGGAACATTCGCCTGACTCGAAATGTGTCCCAGAAGACATTACGATGCTAGTATATGTAGATGCAGATGTAGTGGGAGCTCAACGCGGTTGGTCCTTCTACTATTTTTGTCGAAGAAAAATTCCTTTAGGAAGTTCGAAATGACGGTTTTATTCTGAATCCTGTTGTTGGTCGTTGGTCATGTCCACAGTGATAAGAAGGGATTCCGTAACCTCCTGGATTCGAAGCACATCAGTGTGAGAAGCAAGATTTGAGGGTCCGACTTCTCGATCATGCGAAGGGCGCAAGTGCACACGCGAACGGGGGTACTAGTACCACGTGTTGTTCCAATAAACCGAATTCGATGGCGACCGCCGCAACCTGGAGCTCCACTTTTGCGGCACAATTGCTGACGATTGAAACAATCCACAGAATTTTTTGACTCACGATGCGAGTGGCCTCCGCGATCAGTATTCTGGCTTGGTTAGTCAGTTGCATTGCTGTTCAATCCGGCCCTTGCGAGGAAAATGTTACCTTGTCTTATGCATACGTTCTTTCTAAACCCTGCAACTGTACGAATGAACCTGTTTGTACTAGTGACTGCAATGGCGATGTCTATGATTTCAGTGCAACGATCGATATTGATTGCCAGAATAAGTGTGTTTACTGCGTCTCAGCACTCGGCGTTTGCGGCACCGTTCAGATTTCAACGTTCTTCCGTACAGATGAGGTTGAGGTCAGTGGTCCAGACTCGTGGCATCTTGAGCCCATAACAGTTGAAGACATACACTACATATGGACCTACACGAAAGGACGCAATGGTACTCTTGACTATCTGTTTTCGAGGTATGGATCGCTTACCAGCTGCTCTGTCACCATCAATGGTCAGGAATGCGCATCATGCGTTCATGATTCATGCCCTGACGGGAATATTGAACCTAACATCGACTGTTCCAACCTCGAAGCCGGTGCGACCGCCACTGCTTGCAACTCCCGTGCATTTGGAGGTTGGGCATCGCTGGATGATTCCGCTTTGAAGGAGTTCTAGCGCCTCTGCTATTCCCTATTATGGGTGCCATTTGGGAACTACCACTCTAGCCAGCACGCAGTCGAATTCAACCGCTTCTACAAGCCCAGTGAGCACACCACGCCCGAGTGCTCAACCCGTAGGCCCTGTATCCGTCCCTTCCGCGAGTCCCACCGCCAGCCCTGGTGGTCCCACCAGCTCTGCCGCCCCCAGTCCAACAGCAAGCCCCACTGCTACCACCACTTCAGCCGCCCCCGTGATCACAGCCCCTTCTGATACTGGTGGACCAGCTCCTTCGGCGGGTCCCACCTTTGCTGGCAGCCCCTTGAATACGACACCCCCCCCGGCATTGAAAACCACAGCTCCTTTATCTCGTGCGGCCACCTTGATGCCGTTTGGTTTGACATTTTTAATCCCTCTCGTTGTTACAGCCACCTACCACCTGATTTTCATGTAAGAAGGCTGCCGACTCTTTCCCCTACATTATACGTTTAAAAATCTTGGCTTGTTCTTCAGGCTGTGTTGTGGCGTCGATAAGTGACAAAGTACCTGATCTTCGTCACCTGTGAGCATCATGGAATGTTCTGCCTGGAGTCTGTAGGGTATTGTCCGCTCTGACTTGAAAACCAGATCTGGATTACGTGCCGCCGCTGTAGTCACACTGAAACAACTACTAGCTAGACTCGCACTTCGTCCGTTCATACAATTGCTAAACTTCGATTCCGCTAGAATGTCCGACCAATGCAGGGATTATCCTGTTTGGAGTTGGACTAGCGAGTCAAACCCTCACGCGGTACCATCCGACACCGGTGGAGCAATCGTTGGACTCTGTATCTAGTATCGTAGAAACGCAAGGGTAGGCATGGATGTTGGAGAACCAGAAACTACTGTATTATATC
>JAKSYS010000729.1:0-29756 GCA_022925895.1 Fragilaria crotonensis | reverse complement strand
ACTACATCTAAGGGTGCCAAAACTAAGTACCATAGTTGATACAAGAATTTTTTCTCATATGTATTGGAAAAATTTCAGGATTCCCAAATGTAGTTCAGGATTCCTGAAGTTTTGTTCAGGTTTACTTATTTAGTTCAGGATTTGGAAGTTTGCAGTTTCCTCATTTTTATGAAGAAAATTTTGCACTCCTGAACTACTGCAGTATTATTCCTGAGCTTTTTTCTTCATAATTTCGACATCAATAAAAATGCTGGTACTGTATGCGCTGTTTACGATGTACTGGAGCATGGTGTATTGTAGATTGTGTATTGTGTACGGAGTGTTGCTTCTGTGCGCCATACAGTATACGAGTACAGTAATACAGCTTTTACAGTTTCTGGCATACGGTATTCGGTGCAATATTCGGTCTTCTATTGTTTACAAGCATGGTGCACATTTCATGGTCTACTGTAGACGGTCTACGTTCTACCACGAAGTATGGTAGTATGGTTTGTCGCGTCTATCGCTCACTGGGTTATATGGTACAAGTAGTAGTACTCTATGTATGATATACAAGTACTCCGAACTCCGGGTATGAAGGATGGTGGTGTATTGTGTTGTATTTTGTATGCTTGTTGTGCATGGCACCAGGCGTTGCGGTGTATCGTATGGTGTGCTGCATGGTTTGTGTATCAGCATTTAGTGGCGTAGTGGCGTACTACAAGCCCTGGTATGGTTCATTCATAGTACCGTACGTTGTTGTGCGTTGTGTGTTGTTTGTGGTACGGAGTCTTACTGGAATACAGTCTACTAGTCCTACTATCTTTTCTGGTGCAATACGGTCAGTTTTTATGGTGGTACTCAGTACTGTACGTCGTATTGTGAACTACAGTTCTTGTGTACTGGTAGTGTACTGTCGATGGTGCAGTATGCGTATGGTATGGTGGCATACGGTATGATATGGCGCGGTTTATGGTGTCGTGTACGGGTGTTGTACTGGTACGGTGCTTCATGTACATGGTAAGGTGGTGTATTGCGTACTGCATAGCTACTCGTATGACAAATGATGCCAAGTGTCTGCGCGTTTTACACCGTTCTTGCGCATGCGAGCGATCCGAAGAACGGCATTCCGTACCAGGTGCATGTACATTGTACTATGCATAGTACTACAAGTATGCATACTTCTGGTTTGTTCGTAGAGAGAACATGATACTACGCTGTAGATCTTACGTAAAAAGGTATTGTAGGTGGAATATGTCATATACACAGATTTATTCTTTCATCACCAATACCAGTGCATGCTGTACGTTTCTACTGGCTTCGAAAATGCAAACGTATGCAGCCATGGTATTGCGCTTCGTAGAACCCTACCTGCGAATTTTTGTACGAGTATCACATCAATTCGTTCGTTGTTTTGTGAACTCCACCACTTGCTGTCACCCCCAATTGAATACTCCATTCTTTGGCACCTTCGCCCCTTCTTCCTCTTCCCACCAAGCACACTTTGCTCTCCTCGTTGGTGAGTTGTTCCTGCTGATTGTTTGAGTGTTGATTGATTTGTTCAATCAATCAACACTCATGATGAGTTTTGAGGTGCTCCTGTTGTGTGGGTACTGCCTCCTATGTACAGTACTCATTTCGGTATCACCGATCACCGACCGCAGTACTGTAGTACTTGGAGTATCTTTGAGGCTACGGTGAACCAGCAGTACTACTACTCATGTACTCCAGTACTCCAGTACACTCCTCCACTGTGATACTGCTGCATTGTACAGTACTGTGTTACCTACAGTACTCATGACAATGGACTGCAGTATTCGGAGTAGCCTGAGGCTACGGTAGACCAGTAGTACTTCTACTGATCTCCCCTCTACTCCACTATGACACTGCTGAATTGTACAGTACTGTGGTGATGGCATTGTACACCAGTACTAGTGCAGCTGCTGATGTTCCCGTCCAGTTGAAGACAAAGATACGTCATTGTTCTTGTCCTGTCGTGGCACCTTCATCCCGATGTACTTCTACAGTAGGCTGGCAGCAGTATGCTGCTGCTTCATTGTATTGCTTACAGGCAGGCTGGTACTATTGTTCTTTCTTGTTGTTGTTTTGCATTCAATCTCACATTGTCCCGCCTTTGTTCTGCTTTTTCTTTTAGGCGGCTGCTTGTGACAATGAATGTTGAGTGCCTCATTTTGTTGTGCTTTGATGGAAAATGGGCTTCTTCTGTTTGTGTGCTTCGATTGAGCATGTAAGGCAATCAGACTTTCAGAATCTATATTCGGTCACCTGCGAGAGATTCTCATTGATATGAGTGAATCAAACCAGGTTGATCTACCGGTATAGGTCCTGTTTGTCAGTTGTCTGTTTGCATGCTCAAGAGTTGTATACACACAAGCCAGTTAAGATCATTCTTATTTAAACCAGCAAAATGTTGCACAATCCATCACTGTCCCAAGTCTCTCGCAAACCAGCAGCTGCTATGAATGTGGTGTAAATTCATCCCCTGCCCTGCCCAGGAAAAACAGCCAACAAACAATTCATACACGTTTATTCCAGTAGGCAACAAAGCATCAAAAAGGTGGAGGGAACGGATGATTGCAAAGCTCCTCAAGCTACGACTGTACTGATGCCACTTCCTCTCCCAATCCATGCCAGCAAAAAACCAAATCTATTTTACATGCCTATGACAAAGGGGCATTTGACTCACACAGATGGGCTCCACACTGGGAGGTGTAGTAGCCCTCGCAAAGATCTGTCTGATGGAACTTGTGGCCAAAGCCAAATTCACTGTTGTTGAAATAATCTCAAATGGATCGCATACTACTCAGTGTGCGCTGCTTAATCCTCCGGTAGCTTTCACGGAAAATGGAAGCATTGGCTGAGAACCAATTCTTTGTGACAGCTTACGTGTGCTGATCATGATTGCCAATATCTTGATGGAGTAACTTCTGCAAATGAATTTTGTAAATGTTGATGAGTTGTCTTCGCACTTCACGCTTGGAAGCGTCTGCATGAGTCCGCGCATTGTGCCCATGGCTTCTTGGTTTTGCTCTTTTCAGAGTGTACTAGTATACAATCTCTGTCAGAAGAAGTGAATGATGCTCGCTTGCCACCTTAAGCTTTGTCGAGTAAGGTCATCATGGGCCCTGTGTGATAAAAGTGTTGTCGCTGATGCCAACACCACTCCTCCTATCACATCAGATGGAGAGCCATGATCTACATCCACTCTTTGTACAAAGGGAAGCAGTTTCTTCCCATTACGAACTGAGTTGATTAGGGCATGAACGTTTTTGCACGTGAGAGTCCACCCACTGGGTTGTAAGAATAATTATCAGCAGATGCAGAGCTTGCCAAAAGTGTAGTTGGGTGCGTTGGCATGGTCCAGGATCTTGAGGAGAGAAACAGTGCGTTTCTGATTGGTAGTATACATGAAGTTGGAACAAAATGATGGGGCTTCCACATCTTCATCAAGTGCAGAATTGCTGGTACAGGTAAGAATGTTTGGGTCATCACTTAACACGGACAAATCATCACTTTTGTTGCAATCCTCAATATCCTCACAAGAAGTGCTTTCAACTTCCACACCATTGCCAGCCGGAGACTACAGAAGGTTGTACTGCAGAAGGTTGTCTGTGCCAACAAAATCCATGCAGGGATCATTCACCAAATGTCGCCTTAAAAGGGCAGGCCTTTTGTTACTTGTGCATGTGACATTCCCATCCTCATGAAGACGGCAGCGGTGTGAAACAGAGCACCATGTGTTGCTGCAAGGTGTGATTTCTTCACAATGAAATTATAGCACGCAATGTTTCTATCAATATGCTGTGTATATGCTGCTTGATTGGAAAATGGTTTCTTGTTGAACTTCTTCAGGCAGAAGGGGTTTTAACAGAAGAGCAGGGTGCCTTTGAGGACAACATTTTGAAGAGGACGAGTGAAGTGAAAATGAGATGTCAAAGATGACAGGGCACAGATTCACTGCACACCAGTGCATGACCTTGGGGCCCGTTAGCCGGCCGGAAACCGCGGGCCAGCCGTGATTTTGGGCGGCTGCGGTCCATGTATTTCTGTCCCGGTCGATTCCTATCACTTTTCGGCCAATCGCGGGTAAAGGGCGGATCACCTGTCATTTTCACGGGTACGGTGGTTGCTGACAACGTACTGTCAGTACAGTACTGTGTACTATGTTTGTACTATGTACTGTACTTCCTTACGACTGCGGCCGGGTCCGGGAACGGGCAGGGACAGTCCGGCTGCGGCCCTGTGCGGGCAGGGACTGTCGGACTGCAGACAGGTACGGCCAGGCTCACATATTGGCATACGGCCGGCTGCGGCCAAAGCCTCTGCAAAAATTTGGCCGGCTGCGGCGGGTACCGTTTTATCTCAGATGTCATGCACTGCTGCACACCAGCACAGAATTTTGGGAAAGCATGCATTCAAATTGTACATGTACTTTTGGTACATTTTTGGTGTATGTAAAAAATGAAGGGGGTGTGGTATGAATTCAAAATTCAAAACCTCTGCATGAATGTAGAACCTACCTACGAACTTGGTACTTGGTACAAAATTCAAATGGTCGCAAAATACTATCCCACAAAAGGATTTCCAGTGTTCAAAATTTGGTGCACCATCAAAAGTTTTCCAACAACAAGCAAGCACAAATACGACCATGGCATCAATGCCACAGGAAACAGCAGCAGGCATCACTGCCTTAAAGCCCAGCTCTAGGAAACAAAGGAGAGAGTTCATAAAGGCGTGCAACAAGTGACCACAGATCCCAATGATCTGATTCAAAGTGACAACGAGGAGGAAGAGGAGTTGGTGCCACAGAAAATGGATGCAAAACAAGGATGGAGGCATGCATACGGAAATCCACCATCCCTACCTTCAACTATTGGAAGCATGCATACAGAAATCCACCATCCCTACCTTCAACTATTAAAGTCGGGGAATCAAGTGACAGCCAACTAACATCATCGGTTCCAGGGCTAAGCAGCTTAATGGACATGAGCATGACGGAAATCTCAGAAGAGAATCAAATCAGTATGATCAAGACTTGCATGAAAAAAACACGTGTTCTCTATTTGGAAGTTCTATCAAAAAGACTATCATTCTCATTTCAGTGAAGATGAGAAAACACTTTGTGGCTTTATCATGAAGCACACAAACATTCGAGGAACCCAAAACTGGTGGCTTGGGATGTGGAGAATACTTGTAAAAACACACACTGATCTTCGGAACAATGCAATAAAAAACATGCAAATGAAATTCAAAGGTGAGGATTTGAAGTGGATGTAACTTTGCCAAGTCCGGAGCATACTCACACCCACTTGCTTTCAACATCAAACACCTTGCATTCAGAGGATTCACTTCCCATTTAGGAACGTATGGACACAGCCTGTACAGTGGATGCAAGGATGAAACCAGTTACCTCCTCAAGATGAGGGATAACATCTGCTACAATGCCCAAATCATAGACATTTACTCGGCAGCAGCAACTGGAATAACATTATCAACAACATGGAGAACCACTGTGCAACAACTGACAGGAAAGTATGGAGCAAGAAAATCCTGTCCATAAGTGATGAAGCATTCATTTTGCGGTGCCTGATCAACTATGGGAAGAGGTGGTTTGCCGAATTAGTAAAGACAGAGAAAATGGTAAGTTTATCCGAGTGGTTTGTCACAGAACAAACAACAAGGAACTGACTTGTTTTGTTATCACTTGTTGGAAACATCAAATCGGTACATTGACAGATGAGGACAACAAAAACCTACCCGTAAGTTACACTATGATAAGTGAAATGAAAAACCACATCCTAAATTCTGACCAATCTTTTCTCATGTTCTGCAGCCACCACCTTACATTCTCCAGGAACAAGGGTGCTCGCTCATGATAATGGGGAGGCTGTGGTTGGTCACAGGCTGGAATGAGGAAATACGATGAATTATACATGGCCATCAAGAATGATAGAAAGAAATCAGCCCAAACATTCAACCAGGAACTACTAAAAATGTTTCTGTCGAGAAGGAAAAGGAGTCTGGCCAGGGGTCAGGAAACAATTTGATGACAAGGGTAAGAAATGCCCACACAAGCGCATGGATGTATTTGACGACAACTCTGATGAGGAGGATGATAACTACTCAGGCATCTTGCTTCTGAACTTGTCTACAGTGAAGTGAAAGTGGAGGCAGTTTAGAATTGATCAGACACTTAGTATGAATAGTAGAATGCTTCATCAAAGCCACACGAATAGGCACATTAACACTAATATCCAACAAAAGTTAAAATGTGTGACATGTATGTCAATTATATGAACAATGTCAGCTCAGAACTACTGTGGTGATTACTTCATACACACTACACAGCAACCTTCTTCTTTTCGGATGTCAAATTCAGGAATTGAAATTCATGATCACAAATGAAGAAGTGGTATAGTTCAGATATTTCGAGTCCCAAAGCTCAGGAATTCCACTTGGAAGCTAGTTAAAATGAGTCATTGAATTTCAGGATTTGAAATTTTGGAGCTCAGGAATACAAAGTACGAGATCCTATGCAAGAGATGAAAAATTCAGGAAAAAGAAATTTCCGAGTTCAGGAAATACGAGGAAACCCACTTCATACACATGATGTACAAGCTCTTTAGTCCTAAGTTTTTACCTGTATTTTAGGTAAACATTATGAGCAAAAAAATATCATATCAAAGATGATTGGTTTTTCATATCCAAGAGCCGACTTGGTTTTGGCACCCTTAGATGTATGATAAGGAGGGTGAAGGAGAAAAAGACAATTGAAGACAATTACAACATAAAGAAACCTACAATCTAGTATCTTAATCAATTGAATCTTCAAAGCTAAAAGAAATTCCTCGTCCTTGCCATCAGCAGTCACCATCACCAGCTATGGGTACTAAAGGTCAGCATCTGTAGGATCTCACCTGGAGTGAAGATCTTTGTAAACAACCATTCTTGCTGGTGGTAGACAAGGACAAATTGGATATCACATAATTACCGGGGGCACGTGAAGTTTTGATGCTGGCAGACAATCACTGGTCTGAATGTTAGGCAGGCCTATCTTGTTGTTTGTGTTCATTTTTGCTTGAACGTAGTCTTCAGACATAATTTACTTTTCTTTTGTCTCTATCATGTTGCTGCTTTCTTGGGAAGTTTGAATAAGCTGCTTGACTCCAATTCTTTTTAACAGTGGTGTGTTGCAGACTATCCAACAGAAGCCATGATTAGATGACTGCATCCCCCTACATGGTGCCTGTTCAATGTGAGACTTCATGAATACCAACAGAACAACCCATTAGAAAGAAACTGCATTTTCAGCTGTCCACATGCTTTCCTGTCAGTCATACAATGCGTGGTGGTCAAGAAATATTGGGAGCTCTCTGGTCTTGATGTGCATGTGCACCAGGAAGGTCCGGAGATTTCTGTAGTGCCCTTCTGCCTGGTAGCTAGCAAGTGCAGAGGCTGAAATCTGCATTTAGAGGGAACTACTGCACCTCACTGGTTTACCTGACAATTACTATGTTCTATGTTCTTCAGCATCTCAACTGACATCAAAAACATAGCAGCATCTAATTCCTCACAATTCTCCACTATTGAAACGTTCCTTAAATGCATCCAAGAGTTGGAGCTTTCTCCAGTTGTGTAGCATCTGCAACGTTAAGGCATGTTTCAAAAGTGTCAAAGGCAGGATCAACTGAGCAAATGGAACACTAAGGTGAGGAGGTGATGGTGACAACAGAAACACTGCTTTATAATTGACACATCATTTGTCATTCACATTTTTGAACATTCAGTGACCATTTTTCTCAATTTCATTGCACATTTTGATGTGCTTTGTCTTGGTACAGATACCTGAGAAATACTGGCTGAAGTTTCTGAAGTACGATAATGGTGATATCGGAATGTTGGCCTTGCTGATCTGGGAATTGCCCTTTCCTTACAATTTATGTGGCCTTTTTGATGGGAATTGCCCTATTCATGACATTTTTCATGTGGTGACTGCAAATTTTGCTACCTATATGTTGGTGATGGTGGAACTCAATTTGAACATTTGAACATGCGCCATGTGTAGTTGTCCTTTTCTGCATCAACCGGGATGAAGCCAGGCACCATGAAGTAAAATGCCAGAACATGGCATTGTCAGTTGTCAGTGAGAGGGTGTCTTACATCTCAGCCATTGGTGACTCGCAGTCGCAAAATTCTGAATGCATAAAACACATGTTGAATGCTGTTCAGCAGGGTTATCAGCTTTATGGCAAGCTGAGCTCAGATGGTGATGTTCAAGAAAGCACTTAGAGAAGTTTCGATTATGAACGTGAGATGGTCGATCCAGAGCACACAGGACAGCCATGATGACGGGATGAAGTTGAGCTTGCTGGCGAAGGTTGGATTTGTTCAGTCACCTCTACCTCTCAGCTCGCTCCCTCCGTTTCCATATCGCAATCCCCACAATGAAAAAGATCCTCAAAGACTTGATCGTGCCTTTTGGATTTTCATTGGGTGGAATCTAGGGTTTTGAGCTTGCTGAATTCCTCATCGATCTCACGAAGATACGCCACCTAAACTCTGAAGTTGACATTCTTGTATGTTAATTTGTCTGAAGTTGACATTCTTGTATGTAATTTGTTTGACAAGCCAAGTCCCATATCACACGAAGTTGACATAATGAGAGAAGAATGTGCAACACCCTAACCGTGGCCTGTACGCTAAATCTTGACGTCAAGAGCACCACCAACTACTTCGCTATCGTGCTCCTTACAATCTCCTTTGAGCTTCAAAAATATTTCACGCAAGAGTTTTTACAGGAAACTCTTTACCTGGCTGCCACAGGGTTCGCATTCGTTAATCTTCGTCAAACGGAGAACCAAAGCCACTGTCACGGTCAATCCTGATTGTTAGCTTCGGTTGCACCACCTACTGCATCGGTCGCTGCATCAGAATCCCTCACCCTCTTCCTCGTTGTTACCGGGTTCTGGTTTGTCGGTTGTCCTTCCACTCTTACATCCAAGTCCATTCGATTATGTGGTTCCTTCAAGAGTGCTTCAAAATCGGTACCACGAGGGATGATGGACAGGTAGTTCAAACGGGGATGTGATGTAAAGTAATGCACCTTGATTTGTTCCAAATTGACTGTTTCCGCAACACCTGGCATTTGATAAATATCACGACAGTAATTGAGAAGCGCCGGTGAATGAGTCACGGAACGCGTATTCGTCTTGAAGTACACTATGTATACTGGATCGAAACGAAGTAAAGTTACAAAGAGGCGAATGTCTGACAACGTTAGGGCCGAGCCGTCGCCAGCAATGTATCGTTGGCGTTCCAGAATTTTCTCCACCTTGTCAAAGGCATTCGTCAGGTGCTCGATGGCAATATCGTAGGCAACCTGCGTGGTGGCAAAGCCGCATCGGTAGACTCCATCATTGATGTTTGGATAAATCCAATCATCGACAGCTTTCCTGTCCTGAATTGTTTCTTGAGGAGACAAGTCGAGGTCCGGGTTCTTGGCGAACTGGTTGAACTGAGAATTGAACATCTCGATAATGTCGCTTGATTCGTTCGAGACAATGGTCCCTTGTTTCTTGTCCCACAGGACTGGTACGGAGTATTTTCCGTTCGTATCGTTCGCTCTTTCGTAGAGTTCTCGAATGGACTTGACTCCCAGAATAGGATCCGGTTCATTACCAGGGTAGCACGCTGGGAATGGGCCTCCAGCGCCCATGTTGTTGACGAGAGGCTTTCCGTTAGGGTCGCCGAAGATCCATCCCACATGTTTGTCGTCCGGATCTGTCGAAGTCTTCTGCCAGGTGGGATGTACAACAGTCACCGAAATCACATCTTGAAGGCCCTTGAGTGCTCGCACAATCAGAGTTCGATGAGCCCATGGGCATGCGTATGAAACGTACAGATGATCTATACACAACGGCAAGGACAAGAAAAGGCAGTGTAAGTGCAAATAAACAACACATCGCAGTGAGCAATACAATCACCAGACATACGGTCCAATAAATGTGTAATCCAGAGTTCTAAATTAGAAGTACCACCTCCAAAACAAACTCACATCTATTCACTTCCGCAGGAAATTGTCCGCCTGTCCTGGTGATAGAGTTTCGAAAAGACGCAGCAGTTCGCTTGAAAGCGCCGTTCGTGCCAAGCTCATCGAGAGCTGTTCTGACGGCGGCCATGGTGTGTTTAGTTGCTCGGGATGACTGATGAAAGTAGGGACGATTTAGGCGGCTGTTGCCGATTGTGATCCCGACAAGAGACAGCACGCGAGGAGCGACCAACCACATTTGTGACAGAAGAGTGTTCTCAGAGTATGATTGCGTACTACGTACAACACTCCAAGTACATACTGTTTTAGAGCAGTAAGCACAAATAGGTAACTTCTGGAGTCAGAACTGTGCTTATAGCTTATACGCTTATACACACTACTTGTACGGAAGCAAGGTCGCATAAAACTGAAGACTGAAGACAGAACTCACACCGAGGTCCGCCAAAATTGGATTTCTTCTGGTCGCTTCTACCGGTAGATACGATTAATTCGTACCAAGCAGAGGTCAGACCTAAGTAAGTTCCTGTTACATGTAGGTAACGTGTGCGACGTGGAAGCGACATTTAAAGACCCGGAGTGTTCGGATGTCTCAGGCTCAAAAGGTGCACGTACAACGTACGTACTAGTAATTAAGGTGAGAGTAGCACCACGTCGTCGTCGACATTTCTCTTTGAACTTGAAGTGCGGAGTACTTGTCGTCACACAAGTGTTCCTCGAAGAGTATCGACTTATCTAGAGTTCCGCTCCATCTCGAACTACATAGGACGTCCGGGAAGATTCCCAATATGTGTATCCTTGCAATTGCTTACAGACTCGAGACTCGACAATATCGTCAGTTCCATGTAGACACGCATAACGCATAACACACGGAACCGACGATCATACATACATGAATATGATGATTCAATTCAATCCGACTTCGTAGACCTCTGACGGTCGGATTCACTTCAGGTTTCAATGTTTTCAGCACGTAGTAGTCTTTTATTGACGTGAGGGGCTTTATCGTCAACAAGGGTGACTGCATCCAAGCATTGAGCATTTAGGTACTCGGACAAAAACTGAACGAAAAAAATCGAGCCGTCGGCCATCGATGTTCATTGCCGCAATCCTAATGAAGGCGACGTCGCTAAGATCAGCGTATCGTGCATGACAAAACAAAACTGTGTGATGTTACCGATTTCCTTACCCTCAGGGCACTTCTCTACGGTCACGATAGATAGGAAATCCCCAAGAAACCTGCGTCAACATGAAGAGAAAGGAGAAAAGTCGAGCAAGCCGGCCGTCCTTTGTAATTAGATCAATCCTGATTTGCAGAACTGGCCGCAGTCGACCTCGCCAAGATCCGCGTTGACGTCAACTTCCAAACTGTAAAATATGTAACGTTTCCGATTTCAAGCAAACAACCTCATCTCTCGCTCATCAAGACGGATAGGACGTCTCCGCACAACGGTTGTTATAATAGCCTGGATCGCCAGGACAAAGACAGTTGCAAGGTAGAAGCGTTGCATTGCAGCACTTATCCCACCTCAACGAGCACAATATCAAATGAGGCCTTCACTCGTCGGCGTATGGTTGGCCCTTTGCGGTCTGATTCCCACGACTTTAGATTCGGCTCACCCCCATGATGGAAAGCAGAATTTTGTTGGACAGTCGAAGCCACCGCGACGGCACACCCGTTTGACGTTCAACAAGTTTATTGGAATATTGTTGACAACAAGGGCTTCAAATACTTCGATGGTTCAATCAAGTTGGCGATGCGTTAAACATGGCCAACTCTTCACCATTCCTTGCTGCAGTGAACGCGACGTTCTAAATGGAAAGCCCGCTGCCAAGAATTCAAGTGAGACAATCGTGTCAGAGTTCTTCAGCTTGTCGGAATTTGAATCCCAACACATGGATACCAGCTTATGATGTACTTCTTTTCACCGGCAGCATAGTAGATCTCAAACACTGCAGCGCGCTGTCGTGCCATTTCGGAAGCGTCCCAAGCTTTGTTCCACAACAATACCGGTAATTTGTTGTGCAGTGGATTCCGCCGAACGCACACGGCACCCTCTCGGAACACGGCAAATCTTACTGATGGAGCGGTGCGTCCAAATCAACAAATCGAAAAGTGTTCTGTACTAGAATTGCAGAAGTAGTTTCAATGTTGTGCAAAACAGCGCGGCGTTGCCACGATGAGCAACATAAAACAAACAACAAACAAACATTCCGGTAATCCTCTACATTCTTCGAGTACTGGAGGGCTGTTGAGAGCAGTTGGAAGGGTTGACAGTTGGTAAACTACGGCTACACATGGGTGCACTTTAGTGGAAAGGAGACATTTGCGGCATACGCCAAGGGGTTTGAATCAATCGATAGATTCCTCGCAGAAATCAAATGAAGGCGCCAAACCATGAAGAATCTTGTATAGAGCTAGGAAATTGCCGGGAATGAGCCCGCCGATCATGTAAACAACGCAATAGCGGCGCTACTGACCAATCCCATCGGAGAGGGTGAACTACTTTTTCTAAGTGAAGGCATCCTTTTATGTTCACTTGCACGACTCATACCAGTAGGTCATCATACATGTATTAAGTATATGCCTCGTCACACGGAAAAAGTTGGGACTTGCTATATATATTTATTACTGGAATACTGGCCACATCGAGCCGGCCGTACATGATAATTGGTTCAAAGCTTATGCTGGATCACCCGAGTACAAATCGATGTCAAGGTGGGAACGTACCGTAGATATCAACTCACAAATCTGTTACACTCCCTGTTTCAGCGCCCTCGGTGTACACCCCCCTCTCTCCTCATCAAGGCGGATAGGACTTCCCCGCGAAAGCTGTGTCTACGTTATCTGGAACGCCAGGACCAAGTCAGATATTTGATAGCATCGTTGAATTTCTTCTTTCATCTTTACGAACATATAATTCAATGAGATCGTCACTCGTCATTGCCATCCTGATCCTGTGTTTTTGACTCCTCCTTCCTGTGCATCGGTTCGCTCCCATCATGACGGTAAGGTGCTGTTGTTGGACCATCGACGCCACCACCGCGGTACTCGGGCTGCTGACGTTGCCCAACCAGTACTAGTCAACGAGTTCTCACGAATGCTGTCGGTTGGTGACATCCTCATTCCAAGGTACGTTCTTTTGACCTTTTTTCCGTCAAGGAAATAAGCACATTGTCTCACCCAGTGTCGACCCGTCTTTTCTCTTTATGCCCAAGACGTACCAAGCGCCGAGGGAGGAGTGGCAAGAGAGGATCCGGCAAGAAAGTTGCACACCGAATGAGTAGCGGCAAGGGAGGATCCGGCAAGAAAAGCAGTTATCGAATGAGTAACGGAAAGGGAGGATCTGGAAAGGGAGGCACACACTCCTCAGGGAAGAGTGGGTATGGATCAAGTGAAACGTCCAGTGAGGACGACGGAGGCTGTCATTGCAAATGTCACAACGGGCAGTGCACGTGCCAATGTGAAAGTGGTCGAGACTCTGGAAACGGCGGCAAGAAAGGAAACTCCGGTGAGAGCGGCAAGATAGGGAACTCTGGCAAGGGCGGCAAGAAGGGGAACTCTGGCGAGAGCAGCAAGAAGGGGAACTCTGGTGAGAGCGGCAAGAAGGGGAATTCTGGAAACGGCGGCAAGAAAGGGAACGCCGGAAGTGGATCACTGGCGCCTTCGACTCCTCCGCCGACTTCGATTCCTGAAATAGTTCTGCCGCCGAGTCTTTTTGTAACCACCAGCCCAACTTCTGCGCCCACCAAGGAGCTGTTCCGCACTGTTTCCTGCGAAGGGTTCGTCCCCGAACAGGCCGTCGCTCTGGACGTCCCATACCGTTACCAGGTTACAATTGATGAGAGCCTGATGGACATTGACGAGGCACGCGAAATCATTGAAAAAGCATTCTTGGATTCAGTTGCCAAGGAGCTTGTGGTTTGCGATGACGAAGGAGGTGGACGCGGATTGAGTTCCGGCGGCGGCGTTGCCGTGTCGGCTCTTCCTGAGGACAAATCTTGCGGAAACACTTGCACTGAGGGAGGAATGACTGTCTTTGTGCCGGAAAGCGAATCAAATTCAACGGAAAGCCAGTGTCGCGCCCTTGCGACGATGAACGCGACCATTGCTGACATTTTGGCCGAAAATCCTGGGATCACCAGCATCACCTTGCCTGAGAATGAGGATTTGCAGTGCGACAACGAAAGTGACACTCCACCACCTGTTTCTGTTGTAAGCATGAATTCGGCTGAACCATCCTTCCCAGTTGCTGGCGTGACAGCGGGTGCAGTAGCGGCTGCTCTGTTTGCACTCTTGGCCTTCTTCGTATTGCGGCGACGTCGCAAACCTCAAGCTCGTCAGGATGTTGTTCATGTCTGGTCACCAGATGGCGGAGCGACAGAAGCGTATAAATGTGGCTACAGGGATGGATATGCTTATCGTGTTGATGAATTCAAGGCTGGGCGTCAAAACAAGGATGACTCTGCGAGTGTGTGCGACGACATGCCAACTCGGACGGAGCTAGAGGGAAATGCCTTTGTTTTGGGATTCAATCTTGAAGATTCGATTGATGCCTACTGCAATGGGTTCAGGGACGGATACGACGCTGCGTCTGCTGACTTGATTCATACTACGTGTGATGTCCATAAATGTAACTCTGCTCGTTGTGAGCTCTGTCGCAAAGATACGAAACCGCAGTTTCAGCCGCTCGTGAAGGAGCCTGATTGTTGCTCTTTCGATTTGTGTTGCACCTGAAAGCATTTCTACTCAGAACGTTGCCCGAGAAATGCACGCCTCCTTGGAATGGTCGCGCTATTTCAGCGAACATGAACGATATGAAGGTACGGTTTGAGGCAACCACGTCAAATTTTGGGTCGATGTGATGGCGTCAGCCAGCCCGTGACACGTTACTTCATCGACTCAAGACGTTGGGACAGTGACAATTCGTATATGTATAGTAAAGAAAATGCATCTGACGCTACCAGGTACACTAGTGTTAGCAATTACCAGGCTGCACGAACGCCCGACATCATTTGGCTTTATCTCACGAACGATGCGATTGACCGGTCGATCTGATTCGGGGAAGCCATGTAGATAAGCGTGTCGGTGAGGAGGGAAAGGCAAAGGCGTCCACACTACCCATAGTAGTACAAGGCTTAGAAATGCCCAACCGTTAGACATCAGATGGAGAAAAAATCCATAAAACTCATAGCTTCGGCTTTCTCCTTGGACTTTGGACATCGCGATGGAGGGGCATCCGCGGAGTATGAACTATACAACTGGGATCGAACCAATAAGGTTTTTGGTTTCGGTATTATTCAGTCAAGATCGGCATGCAAAGGTGCGGCCAGGAGCCAAATTTTGTAATTGGAGCCGTATGATGCTTACGAAACGGGTGATCATACGCGCACTCTGAAATAAAGTTTGAAATGATGGCCGAATAATGAGCTAAATTTTCTGCAACGTAGCCAGTTATATGTGTGACATCCTATACCACGTTCCGTTTCGCGGGATTGTCGTCCTTTTCCCCCTATAGTGGAAACGGTTCCACAGCTCGTTTATGGTGTGTCACGAGCCAAATATCGGTTCAAAATTGGTTCTACCAAACAACAAATTTGTGATCTGTCGCCAGGTTTTCTCTGCAACTCAGACCGGCAAATTCGAACCACATTTGGCGCTTGACAAAGTGAAAGGAACGCGAAAACGGATCGGAAGATCTCTAGGAAAGCCAAAGTTCGGCAAACAAGTCTCCCTGAGCAGCATCGACGAAAGGCATAAATAAAATCCAACAGTTCCAATGAAGGCAGCTAAACTCCTGACGTTGACCATTATACTCGGCTTGACGGCCCCTTCCGTCGCCAGAGTACAAAAGAGCGGACGACTGGCTTCTACAAGGACACATCCAACATCGCTTGGTGTGAACGAAGACGGCGTTGGCTACAAGAATACTCGTCGAACATTGGGCTTGGGTGGAGGCCTCGTGAATCAAAGGTACGTCTCTTTCGATACTCTCACATTAAAATTCAGCTTGATGTCTCGATTTATGGGCCTTCGCGAGAGAGGGAAGTGGTGACAAGGAGTGACTTAGGAGATCCACACCTAGGCTTGTCTACGGAAATGATGATCCTACTTACCTGCATTTCATTCTTCAGTTTGCTTCTTTGAATCCAAGGTTTTTCGAACATGACATTGTATTCATCATTTTCTTACTCACAATTTGTGTATCAGACGAGCTGAGTCGGACGAGGAAGGATGGTACAAATCCAACGACGACGACGATTGCGATTGTGAATGTTATCACGACGAGTGTCAATGTGATTGCGGCGGTGAGTCGGTAATCATGAAAGGTCACAAGGAAGGGAAGAAAGGCGGAAAGAAGGGATACG
Source organism: Fragilaria crotonensis (assembly GCA_022925895.1). Lineage (NCBI taxonomy): Eukaryota > Bacillariophyta > Fragilariophyceae > Fragilariales > Fragilariaceae > Fragilaria > Fragilaria crotonensis. The sequence continues at coordinate 13,342 of JAKSYS010000729.1, read as the reverse complement.
ACGATCATGACTCTGATGACAATGGCGGTGATTGCAATGATGATGGTAGTGATCACGGAGATGATGATGGAGCCGCAGATGACTACACCGAAAAGGAAGGGAAGAAAGGCGGAAAAAAGGGAGGCAAGAAGGGCTATGACGACGATGGCTCTGATGACGGCGGAAGTGATTGTAACGATGATGGTACTGATCACGAAGATGATGAAGCGGACAATGATTACACCGAAGTGGAAGGCAAGAAAGGCGGTAAGAAAGGTGGAAAAAAGGGAGGCAAGAAGGGAGGTAAGAAAGGAGGCAACAAGGGAGGTAAAAAGGGATATGATGATGATGGCGATGATGATGATGATGACGACGACGACGACGATTGTGACGATGAGGATGACAACGATGATGCCGAGGATGGCAGCAGTTCCGACGACGATGCCTCTGAGCCAGAACCTGCGCCTGCACCATCCAAGGCTGCCAGTCCATCCGCGGCACCTAGTAAGGGGCTCCATGAGATTGTTTCTTGCGATGGGAATGTACCAGAAGATGCGGTTGGCGTAGAAGTATTGTATACATACGATGTCACCATTGATGACAGCCTGATTGACATGGATGAGACACGCAAAGTAATTGAAACGGCACTTCTGGATGCTGTTGCGGAGGAGCTTGTGGTTTGTGACGAGAAAAGCGATCGGCGTCGCTTGAATTCATTCCTAGCTGTGTCCGCACTTCCAGAAGACGTTCCTGGTGAATCCTGCAGAGAGGGTTGCACTGATGGAGGGATGACTGTTTATGTGGCAAAAGAAGAAAGCTCAAACGCTACTGATGTCAAGTGCCGTGTCCTCGCTATCATCGAGCAATCCCTGGATGACGTTGCCGACAAGGATGAGAGAATCAAGAGCATTTCCATGACAAATGATGTCTCGGAGTGCGACGGCGGGGACGACACTTCAGACGCTGGGTCTTCGGTAGTGAGCCTTGGGTCGTCGGAGCCTACCTTTCCCGTTGCCGCAGTGGCAGCAGCTGTTGCCGGTACTGCGCTCCTGGCACTCCTTGCTTTTCTGCTTGTCAGGCGACTCAAGCCCCGGGAACGTGAAGTTGATGGTCTGCCTGATGGAGGACCGGAGGAAGCTTACAGTCGAGGGTACAAGGATGGATATGCCTATCGTGTCGCTCAATTCAAGGAGTTTCGGAACGGTAAGGGCGATCGCGAAAGTAGGGACAGCAACAAGCCTCCGTCTCAAGAATCTCTCGAAGAATTTGCCAGAACGTTGGGTTACACCAGCGAAGAATCGATGGCTGCATACTGCAAAGGCTTCATTGACGGCTTCAATGCAGCGTGTGCTGACTTGATAGAGACTACGCTGGACGTCCACAGGTGTACCTCGGCTGGATGCGATCGATGCCGCCGCTCTGCAGAGCCCCAATTCTTGCCGCTCTCGAAGGAAATCAAACCAATGGTAACATGGAGAAACTACCTGTCATCAGGAACTAGGAAGGGCGAGGACGATGACGATTCTCTTGCTCACGAATGACGAGCCTAGTTCAGTGTTACCACCGTTTACGGTACATATAGTTTGACGTTTGAGGAGGTCGGGGTAGCCAGTTTATTGTCAAACTAAAAATGTAGCATCCTATTAGAAAAGACTTCCTCTAGTAGTAGGTGCGTTAACAGTTAATGTGTGCAAGATTCAACACGTTCAGAATGGAAGGGTATCGTTTCATGCTTTTTGCTTCACTCGGAGCATTTCGCACGATCCTCACGAATTCCTACTGTAGACTATTGTACTGGAGTACTAAACAACTAGTACCAGTACCATTTTCAACCTGATATGCCATACGACTACCGTAGTATGTCATATCTGATGAGGGCTGGCTCCGACAGCTGGATCCTGAATCTCGCACTCGTCAGAGTTGTATGATAGGATACAGCCATTCCACGAGACATCATTTCACATCCAAGAGCAAAAACATCAGATCATCGTCGAGCAATTCAAAGAATTCATTTACAACCATACTTTGCAGCATTGAGATCGCGCACGAAGCGAACTGTTCAGCCTTCCTTACATCCGTCCATGATGATCTCTACTTTTCTATCATGGTCGATTGCATCGCTGGTTACCGTCGCCGTCGGACTTGGCAGTGCCCTGTATTTCGGTCTGACCTACTTCTTCCAAGTCCTTAAACAAAGGAAACAATTTGCATCACTTCCCACACCGCCCAACGCGCACTGGCTACTCGGTCATATCTCCAGTCTTGGTGGAGACTTTCGTACCGGCCAGCCGCGATTAACTCGGGACTATTCCAACAAATATGGACAAACAGCACTTTGGTTCATGTCCAGAAAGGCTGTTACTGTCACTAGCGTCGACGATGCACGAGCCGTGTTGAATGGATCCAACTACCGAAAGCCTGTCCCCGCTTTTCGGGTACACATGGACAAATTTCTCGGTCCCCAAAATATTGGATTTCTCACTGGGAAGGAATGGAAATTTCATCGCAGTTCCATCCTGCGAGCCTTCACGCCTGCTGCACTCAATGAGGCACAGCCCGAAATTCTGAAGGTCATGTCGGTATTGCTCGCGTCACTCAAGGAACATGGGAAGCCCCACGAAGCAATTCAGAGAGATATTGGAGCCCTCATGAAGATGATTACCATTGATATTTTTGGTCAAACCGCCCTAAGTCGAGACTTGGGCTGCTGTAGCAAGCTCCAACCTTCGTCTCTCGCCGTTGCATTTGATTACTTGGGAGAAGAGTTGAGCAGGCGACTGTTCAATCCGTCGTCTGTGACAGATTATTTCTACTGGATTCCAACAGCGCGAAATCGTCGTCACCATCGAGAGCGAAAGCTTCTACAAGATTTTCTGGGAAGCCTCGTCCGAGAACGATTGGCCTTGCCGAAGGAAAAACGTCCCAAGGACATGCTGAATGGGCTTTTGCTGGGGATGGAGGAGGGCAAGGACAATATTGACAGCAGTCACCTTTCCGAGACTGCAGTTTCGGACGTGCTCATGTCCTTGCTGTTTGCAGGCTACGATACGACTTCCATCACACTGACGTACGCACTGTACCATATCGCGACGTTTCCAGACGTGGAGAAGACGTGCCTGGCAGAGATTGCTAAAGCGGATGTGAACAATCCAGACGCATTGCCATACTGCAAGGGTGTCCTTTTGGAAACGCTGCGTTTATACCCTCCGGCCATTGTCACATCGCGAACGTTGGAAAAACCATTGACACTCAGCGGAGGATTGACTCTGCCTCCGGACACCTTCTTGTTGATCCCCATTTGGACCATTCAGCGTATGGAGGAACACTTTGAACGCCCTGCCGAATTTCGCCCTGATCGTTGGGCGTATCACGATGAAGACGGCGTTTGGAAGGAGCGATTTGAGAATGACACTGTCGCATCGCCCAGTGCTGGGGGTGACGACAAGGAGGGAATCGCACCAGCCAATCGCAAAGCCTTTTTAGCCTTTTCGGGTGGCGCTCGTTCCTGTGCCGGCACGAAATTTGCCATGACCGAAGCCGTCTTGGTATTGGCGCAACTTGTCAAGCACTTTTCATTCGAACTCCCCTCCCGACTATGAGCTAATCCCCGAGCGTGTTGGTCTAGTGCAAAGGCCACGAGATGATATGATTATGACAATGAAATGGAGGGAGTGAGGAGTGTATGCTGTTCTGCTTTTTAAACTTATGCTAATCTCACTCCATCACAAAGGTCAACCGCGCCGTAGACGACATGTATCGATCGAAGAATGATTAAAGCCCATGTTTCATTTCAACAATTTTTTTGTGCCAAGATTGACTCCGAGAATGTTCGGCCCGCGTCGTCATTGTACCTCACATTCACCATGTCGTATGAGCCTTAGTCTCAAATTCCCAACGGATATTTCACGTTGACTACCATAGCATGTGTATAGCTTTGCTCGTAATAGAGTCTGGAGTCTGTGGTATTCGGAGCTCGGAGTACCATGAGTCTTAGAGTCCCCGTTCTGTGACTTGACTTGACCAAGCAGTAGACGGTTCACGAGAATTCGAAATAAAGGTACACTCCTCATTTTCGACAGACCTGCGTTGCAATCTACATCTTCCCGAAGTCTATCGATCATGGTCCTCTTCCTTTCTTCGTGGTCAGTATCATCCTTGGTCATTTCAGTAGTCGTATTCATGATTGCTCTGTGGTTTGGAAGGACTCGCCAAAGACGAGTGTTCTGGGACGGAGTCCTTTCGCGAACTCCCCCAAATCCTCCACTAGCAGACAGGTAACTAAGGCATCTTCCTCGTTTCGGGGTAGACGTTCGGATCAGCCCGCAAACCCTTGTTTCGTGATCATCATTACAATCGGTTTGGACAAGCAGGTTACTGGGAAGTTCTTTCTATAAAGTACGTCGCCGTGACTGATTTCGAACACGTTTCGGAAGTGTTGAAAAAATTCAAGTTACCGCATATCATGTCGATTGTTTCATCTGCACAAGGATCATTTATGACTCCATAGCATCATGAGTATGCATCAACAATGAGGAAGTATGAATTTTATTCCATCATAGGATCGCGCGCTTTCAATTCAAGAGCAGTCACGGAGGCTCGGCGGAGCATTCAACATGTTCAAGAATCTTGACGAAGGATTTCCTGTCCAGATAGACATCCGAGCGGTGATGAAGATGATCACCATGAATGTATTGGGACAACGAGCTCGTGTGAAGTCGGGCCATTGGCTGCTAAAATAACTCCCAGTTACCGTCGCATTTTATTTCTGGTGTCAAGAGATGTGCAGGCGTTTGTTCAATACGTCCTCTGCGGCATATTTCTTTTACTGGGTTCTAACAACGCATCACCTTCGTCACCATCGAACGCGAAAGGAGTTGCTCAGCAGGCTTTTGAAAGGTGTGGAGGAGGGCATGAAAATTATCAACGGCACTCACCTTGCTCTTCGCGGGACACGAAACCATGTCTCGATGTATCCAGACATGGATTTCTCAAGCTGCTATTACCAACCCAGATTCGTTGGACTAGTGCATTACAGTCGTGTCATAAACGCTGCGATTGTATCCTCCTGTCATCCGCAATGAGCGAACCTAGAAAACAGTCCAAGGTTAACGGAGAGGGTCGTCCTTCCAGCGACCACGTTCTGCTCGATCCCCATCGGTACAGTTCCGCGAATGGAGCAACACAGTTTGAACGTCCCTACGAGTTCTGATTGGTGCCTTGGGCACGTTAAGGAGCCAAGGCTCATAGTAGGAGAGGTTTTGAGCATAACCATGCCAGAGTCTTTGGTGGAGGCGACAAAGTTGAAATTGCCCCAGATCCTGTCCTGGTAGCAAGTTTGCCATAACCGTTGCGGTCTTGATATCGGCACAACTTGTCGAGCACTTGTTTGTTCGAACTCCCACCGGACTCTGAAATACATCATGCCTCCGTCTTGTCGTTCATCTTCGTCGGTATCCTCAAATGGCAAACACAACCGCACTACTGGTACCAGCAGGCGACGACCTAGAAGTACTTGCAGGCACGGTCGGTCATTACTAGCTAGGGATTCTTTATCCCCGAGACAAGATTGTCACCAACCACCATGTTGATTGCGATCAGTTGAGCAAACGTGGCACGTAGCATTCAAAGAATTCAATTTTGATATGGTATGCGGTATGCATCATGCACAAATCTTATTACCGAAATCTGATTGTGTTGGGAGTCGGCGGTCGCTATCCGCTAGCCGCTAGCCGCTACAAGTACCCTCGCTCGCAAGTTCAACACAAGAGCGATCCTGTTTAAATGTATTTCGCGTGTCGAAGCGCCCAACGGCAAATGTGTTGACCACTCGACACTCGCGTCAATAATTTCTCAATTTGTATCGCACTATTGCACTTGCGCCATGCTAAGTGGAATCCCTAAGAACTTTTTTCGTTTTCTCGGAGAAACTACACAGGTGTATGGAATGTGCCGCGTTTATGTCAACGCGAAGAAACACATTCTAACCAAAAAATTCCAATCTTTTAAACGCAGTGAGTACTATAGAATTCGCTCGTCGTCATTTCCACGTTCGTGTCTGGTTGAAGGTTGAAGTGCCCTCAAGCAAACCTTTTACATGTGTGTCTTCGAGGGCATCTGCAAGAGCGATTCTGTCGTCGTGTCAGCTATGACATTTCAGGTGGCTGGAACCCCCGGCCCTCGCACACTCGCGCTCGTAAGAGTTGTAGAATAAGTTCTGTAGGACATCACTGCAGTAAACGAGCAAAATTGATCATATCCTTGTCGACTAATTCATAAATTCACTTCTGTACCATAAATTGTAGCATTGAGATCGCGCGCGACGCGAATTGTTCAGCCTTCCTTACCCTCCGTCCATGATGTTCCCTTCTTCTCTGTCATGGTCGACTCCATCGCTCGTCACTGTCGTTGTGGGACTTGTCAGTGCTCTCTATTTCGGTCTGACGTACTACGTCCAAGTTCGTAAACACAGGAAACAATTTGAAACAATTCCCACACCGCCCAACGCGCACTGGCTACTCGGTCACATATCCAGTCTTGGCGGAGACTTTCGCATTGGCCAGCCGCGATTGACTCGGGACTATTGCAACAAGTATGGACAAACAGCACTCTGGGTAGTGTCAAGTAAGATGATTACTGTCACCAGCGTCGACGATGCGCGAACCGTGTTGAATGGATCCAACTACCGAAAACCCGTCTCTATGTTGCAAGTACACATTAACAAATTTCTCGGTCCCCAAAACATTGGATTTCTCAGTGGGAAGGAATGGAAATTTCATCGCAGTTCGATCTTACGAGCCTTCACTCCTGCTGCACTCAATGAGGCACAGCCTGAAATTCTCAAGGTCATGTCTGTATTGATTGCGTCACTCAAGGAACGTGGGAACCGCAACGAAGGAATCCAGAGAGATATTGGGGCCCTCATGAAGATGATAACCATGGATGTATTTGGTCAAACCGCCCTTAGTCGAGACCTGGACTGCTGTAGCAAGCTCCAACCTTCGTCCCTCGCCGTTGCATTTGATTATTTGGGGGAGGAGTTGAGCAGGCGCATGTTCAAACCGTCCTCTGTGGCAGACTTCTTTTATTGGATTCCAACAACTCAAAATCTTCGTCACGGTCGAGAGCGAAAGCTTCTACAAGGTTTTCTGGGAGACCTCGTCCGAGAACGATTGGCCATGCCGAAGGATAATCGCCCCAAAGACTTGCTTAATGGAATTTTGCTGGGTATGGAGGAGGGCAAGGGCATTATTGACAGCAGCCACCTTTCTGAGAGTACGTCTTCGGATGTGCTCCTGTCCTTCTTGCTCTTTGCAAGCTACGATACGACTTCCATCTTACTGACGTACGCACTGTACCATATCGCGACGTTTCCAGACGTGGAGAAGACGTGCCTGGCAGAGGTTGCTCAAGCGGATGTGACCAATCGAGATGCATTGCCATACTGCAAGGGTATCATTTTGGAAACGCTGCGCTTGTACCCTCCAGTCATTGGTACTTTGCGAACTTTGGATAAACCATGGGCGCTGAGTGGAGGATTGACTCTTCCTCCGGACACCTCTACGATGATCCCAATCTGGACAATTCACCGCATGGAAGAACACTTTGAGCGCCCTGCCGAATTTCGCCCTGATCGTTGGGCGTATCAAGATGAAGACGGCGTTTGGAAGGAGCGGTTTGAGAACGACACTGTCACATCACCCAGTGCTGGAGGCGACACGGATGGAATCGCCCCAGCCAATCGCAAAGCCTTTTTAGCCTTTTCAGGCGGTGCTCGATCCTGTGCCGGCACGAAATTTGCCATGACAGAAGCCGTCTTGGTATTTGCGCAACTTGTCAAGCACTTTTCGTTCGAACTCCCTCCCGACTATGAGCTGGTGCCCGTGCGTTTCGGCCTTGTGCAAAGGCCACGAGATGTCATGATTATGACAATGAAATTGAGGGAGTAAGGATGGTAAGCAGTCTGTGTTTCATACTTGTGGTGCAATCTCACTTCACCACCGAACGGAGCTGCATCTTGGACGACATGAATCACTCGAAGATTTATTAAACATAACATTATTCAATAATTTTTGTGTGTGCTGCTGCGAAGATGAATTCAGGGAATGTCAGGACGGTGCCGTCAATGCACCTCTTGTTCACAATGTCTTTTGAGGAGTAGTCTCGAATTCCCAAAGGATAATTCACGTTGTGTATCCTCGCGCTGGAGCGCTTGTGTTTAGCTTTGCTCGTAATGTATCCTACTCCTTTTTAAATTTGGTTTGTGTGTGTGTTGGGTGCTATGTATGTTACGTGGGACTGAGCTATGCTATGTATGACTGATGTGTGTATGAATGGGCTGGTACAGCAGTGCCGTAGGCATCGCGTAGCAGTGCGCCAGTGCTATACATCCGAAAATCGAGAATCCGGGGCGTTCTCCATGGGAATGCGTCGTTCAGCAGCGGGAGCGGAGGCAGGGGCGATGGGGCATATCAGTTACATGCGATAGAGGCCGAGGCCCGCTCCGCAGTCCCATATCGGGAAGGGGGTTCGGCGCATCGGGTTGCGATCGGCGCGGAGGCAGCGGCTCGCGGAGCGAACCAGGGCGATCGAGAGGCGCGAGCGTACGAAGCCACACACTTCGGAGTACGATCGCTTCCATTTGGAAGCCAGGCTGGAGGCCAGCCGCCGCGAAGCGGCGGTCGCCTCCACGCCTTGCATTCCGTCCACTGAGAAGACGAGGAGGGGAGTGAAGGTGCGACGCCGCGCAGTGCAGAGGGCGCCGTATTTCGCCTTCTTCTCCTTCTCGTGACGCTGGAGGACTTTCTCCGGGGTGGTGTTGCGATTCGATGGGGCGTCCGTGTCGGTGACGCGGACGTCGAAAATCGCTGTGGTGCCGCGGGTCCAGAAGCCGTGGACTGCGATGTCGCCCCGGAGTTCTGGGGCGGGCTCGGTGCGGTTGGCGCCCGCCGCCTGCACGTCCTGACTCGTTCGGATGAGGGGTTCGTCAGAGACCGTGGAGGGGGTGTGCGCTTGTCCGCAGAGCTGTCCCACGTCGCCACGAGGTCGTTGTGGCGGTGGAGGATCAGCCGCCTTGCGCAGGACATGGCGTGCTCCGTCGTGAAGCGTTCGCCGCATCCGTCGCATCGGGGCGGAGAGATGGTGGCGTCAGGCCGAACGAAGGCGGACGCCGTCGCGGAACTCTGCCGAGAGGTCGGAGCCGTTGAGAAGGCTCGGCAGGGTGGAGAGCCAGGCGCCGGTCGCCGCCGACCGTATGATGCGTCGCTTCTCCGGTCGCGAGCCGCGAGGATCGCGGCAAGCGGCTCGCGTGACGCGAGACCGGCTCGCCTTCGCTGCGAGGCGACCCTGAAGCGTTGCGTCTGTGCCCGTGGCACAGAGCCTGTCGCCCGTCACCAGGGACCCTGGAGGAGGGTCGTACTCTCCTTCGACGCCGCGAAGCAGAACTCGCCTGTGGTCGTCGGGTCCGGGATGCCCAAGCCGCCCAGTCGCGTCGGGAGAGCAAGGAGGGGCGGAGTTTGGCAACCTCCTCGACTGTGTGTCAGGAGAGCCGGCAAGAAGACAGTCGCGATGGCAGCCTCCAGCGGTGCGAAGGCTGGCGCGATGTCGGGCGTCACGCGCTGGAGGTACTGCCACTCCGCCTGGAGTGACTGCGACAGGCCGGCGTAGGCGGTCTGTGGGTACCTCGCCGCTGCCGCGAGGCAGACCCCTCGATCCATTGCTGGACTTGGGGTCCACCCATGCCTCGGCGGCGCCCGATCCCACGAAGCCGCCCAGGTAGCGGTGCCCTTCCTCGTGTCGGAAGTTGAATTCCGCGAGGGACACGAGGGCAGGCGGGTCGCGAGCGGGACGATGAGGATCGACTTGTCCGGCTCGGGGAAGTAGCCCTGCGCGGCCCAGGTCAAGAAGGAGGCGCTGTGCCTCAGCGATGCCGTCGACAGAGCCTGCCATGGCCGCGTCGTCCGCGTACCATGGCTGGGCGACCGTGGGGACTCGCGCTCGAATGGTCTCGGCGAGCGGCGTCAGCGCGAGGCCGTAGAGCACCATGGAGAGAGGGGTCGCCTGCGTGACCCTCTCGCGAGAGGATGATCTCGCAATCGTCCCGCGCCGTCGCAGGAGGAGTTGGGCCGAGTGCCGGTAGCAGTTGAAACTGAACCGGGCACCGTTGGCCCACCGATGCGCACGGTCCATAGCATGGCCTTGCGGCCGAGCTCGTTGAAGCCGTTGGTCGCGTCGACCAGGAGAACGGCTGGCCTCGGCCGAAGAGATGCCCACGTCGTCGGCGATGGCCGCGAAGGCCTCGTCCAGCGTCATGTCGGCGAGGGGGACGGGGCGGCTCAGCCATCGGTGGCTGGGAGCTTGCGTGAGGGGTCATCGTCGGCCTGCGAGTCAGGTGGCGGTGCAGGAATCAACGAGGGTCGGTGAAGACGTCACGCACGGCGTGTACGGCGCTTCGATGCCGGCCTGGAGGCCGGCACACAGGTTGTAGTTGCCGCATGCGGCGGTTGCCTGTGAGCCAATTGCCTTCAGCAGGCATTTGGCCCACAGGCGACGGTACACCTCGCCGATGCCGACTGGCGAGTGCCGGTTGCTTGTCGAGAGCAACCAGGCGATTCGCCATCACGGCGCGGTAGGCCGCCCAAGGCGGCGAGGTGTTGGCGAGCCAGTTGGTCCAGGCCGCCATCTCCTCTCGGAGCGCCTCGGACTCGCGTCCGAAGCGGAGCAGCCAGTTGGCGAGGTCGACGGCATCGGTGCCGCCGGGTCCGGCGGCGCCGGCGAGCCGTGAGGAGATAGCCTCCACGTCGTCCTGTGTGACGCACACAGGGACGGGGGCTGGGAGATCGGGGTAGGGCTCGAAAGCCCCATCCGCGTTGCCCACCGATGTCGGGTCGCGGAGGGCAGGGTGCTTCTCTTGAAGCACCTGCCAGACCGGTCGGCCTGCCTTCGAGCAGAGGTCGTCTGGCTGGCGGACGCCTCGACCTGAGCGGTCGGTGAGTGTCCGCACGGCTGAACGAAGTCTGCCGGAGAGGACGCGTGCGTTGAAGGAGCGAGCGCGCGCTTCGTCATCGGGTGGGCGGGAGGAGGGTTGTCGAGAAAGGACTCCCCCCTCAGCGTCGTCGACCAAGGCCTTGAAGTGGCCTTGGTCCCACAAGTCCATCGTTGCGCGAGGCGCAAACGAATGTCCTGGCGCGACGAACCCTTGTGTCGTCTGCAACACTGTTGCGACGAACACCAGGGGCGTTCCGAGTTCCAGCGGCGTTCGCGTACGCCCTGAACTCGGAGGTGAGGATGGCATGAAGCGCCCCACTCTACCAGCGGGGCCTGGTAGCGTGGTGGCGATCTGTGCCATCCTCCTCCATCGGCGCTGCCAGAGCGCGTCATCGGAGAAGTCGCCATGGAGATGCGTCCCAGCGTTGTCGTGGACGTGATCTCCATAGGCGGAATCCAGTAGGCGATCCGCCGCGGTTACGAAGTAGCCGGGCAGATCGGCCCCGCGTCCGGCGTTACTGCCGGTCCGGGGCCGCCTCTGATCTTCCGTGCAGTGGCGTTGGCCCTATTGGCCGCTGCCACTGTCACGGGGACAAGCAGGAATCGGGTCCTCGCCAGCGTTGGCGGCCGTCTCTGTATCCGTCGGGGCAGGCTGGGAGGGGTCGTCGTTGTCGTGTCGGGCGTCGGAGGGGGCCGATCCAGTGGCTCCGGGGTCATGCCGACGTCACCGTCGACGTCGATCGTCGATGCGGATGGTTGTCGGGATGTCGGGGAGCGCTGGGGATCTCGGTCGCGGTCGGAACGGCAGCTGGGGGCGGATTCGATTGCTGGGGTGGGCTCTGTGGTCGCAGTTGCGCCGGGCTGGTGAAGAAGCATCGGAGGGTCGCTGTCGTCGGCGGCAGCGGCGCTCGCTTGTTCTGGCAGTTGTTGAAGCAGCTGCACGAAGTGCAGCGCTTGTTCGCAACTCGGCAGGGACAAGCTTGTGAGCGAGCTGTCGGCCGTGCCAGGCACAGGTCGATGATCTCGAGCAGTCGCAGCAGCGCTGGAGGACTTGTCGCTGGCGACGCAACGGTGGTTCGCGAGTGGAACCATCGTCGTTGTTTTGTAACGACTCATCACTCGCCAGCTGTCGACGGACAGAGGACGGACGCTCGCGCGTTGTACCGGAGGGTACGAGCGCGCTACGCGTCGAGGAGTTTTGAATTTCCTGGCGCGCGGTTGGCAACACGAGGCGACGATGACCGACACCGTCGATCATCGCCGTTGCGGCATCATTTGCCGCCGTTCCTCGGCTGTCGCCCCTCGCGGCACCATTCACACTCATGACACTACACTCACGCTCTCTTGTCGGCTTGACTTGACTCGATCGCTGTGGTGTGTTGGGTGCTATGTATGTTACGTGGGACTGAGCTATGCTATGTATGATTGATGTGTGTATGAATGGGCCGGTACAACAGTGCCGTAGGCATCGCGTAGCAGTGCGCCAGTGCTATACATCCGAAAATCCAGAATCCGGGGCGTGCTCCATGGGAATGCGTCGTTCGGCAGTATCACCACTCTGGGGTACTGTTGCACTGTTACGTGGATTACATGTACTACAGGTCTACAGTACATAAATCGACAGTAATTTATGTTGAAATGACAGTGCCTTACCTTACTGTAGTACTTTACTGTACGTATTCAAAGTTACTGGATGGAATAGTCATTGAATTCGTTGTAAAACAGGTTGCTTCACAAACGCTACCACATAAAAATGGCTTGGAACCAATAGTTTCACAAGAGTTTCAAATTACTTTATCTCCGTAGAAACATAAATGTTTAACGAGCAGTTCTTGTATCATTGATCCTTCATCTGCTTGTCAACAGCAATGAAGAATGATCAAAGTACTGGAGCAAGATCCGAATTGCCTATCGATGATATACAAGACTTTGTTTTTCATTTACTGTCTAAAGTCGTGTATAAATATGTATACATATATATTCAATATTTATATTCCGTTCTTGATATTTTTCACAAGAGTCTGATGAGTAAATCGTCAATCAAAATTCGTATAGGAGTTTTGGACGAGTTGTAATTACACAGTGTGTAAAACAAACGCCAATGGAATTCTGTCCAACATATGAAAATACCAGAACTGTAGCTTGATAAATTGGGAGGGCATCCTCGAGCATGTGAAAATGGTCGTGGCAATGTTTTGACGTCTCATCTGCAGTATGCGATTTGAGAGAACTGAGCAATTATATTACTTTTCTATCTGCAGAACATACCTCTATTTGTTCATAAAGGAGAGTTTACAATAGCTTCATGCAAAATAATGAAAATTGGATGGTTTTGTGTAGAGGTCGTTGAATTTCACAAGAGATTGGTTCAAAGCCATTT